>PVIY010006760.1:0-85653 GCA_004026745.1 Myrmecophaga tridactyla
AAACTCAGACTGTTTCATTATGGTCATGTGCTCGGACAGACAAGAAGAGGTAGATATAGTGGGCAATCAGTGCCCTGGTTAGCCTCAGATTCTCATCCCAACGGTCACAGATGTATCAGAATTGCCACCACTCTGCACATGATTTTCCCAAGGCAGACTTTCAGTTACCGATCCAGCATTCCCATTCTGAGACAGCGAAAAATGCAAAAGAGGTCCCAGTCACCATGCCCATTGTACAAGCCCTAAGGAAGCCTGTCTTCACACAGCTTCACTGGAACCAACCACTGAGAGCCAGGGCACTAGAATTTCCCTGCCTTCACTGCTCAGCTCTGCGTCTCATGGTGTGTGAGGCTCAGGCATGGGACCTGTACTCTTACTGAGTTTATGTACATTCTGAACAGAAATCCTTTATTAGGGAAGAAATAATATGAATTTTATGCATACTCTTTCAGAAAATAGATGAAGAAATAGCTTTTTATGCTTTTCAACTCATTTAATGAAACGAGAATAAACTAGACACCTTGCAAAGATATCACAAGAAAATATTTCTCCTGGACATGTTTGTAAAAATTCTTGACAAACTGTTAGCAAAATTTTGCAACAACTTGTGGCAAAAATAAGACACCATCACCCCCAGGAATACAAGTTAATATTCAAAAATCAATAACTATAATACACCATATTAAAAAAGTAAAAGTGAAAAACCTTATGATCTTAACGAATTAAGAAAAGTCATTTGAAAAATTAATTACTCTTTCATAATAAAAACTTGGAATAGAGGGAAACATTTCCTGGGTTATAATGGACAGCTAATATCAATTTTAATGATGAAATGTGGAAAACATTCCCCGTAGTATTGACATAAAGGCTAGGATATATCCTCTTATTACTTCTACTCAACTCTGTTCTAAAGTACATAACAAGTGCCATCTGATAAGAACAAAAAAATCATGAGCATTGGACAGATTAGTGCTTTCCCTATTCACAAATGACATTAATTTTCACATGAGAAATCTACAGGACATATAAGAATCCACTATACCTAGTTCATAAGAGGTCATAAAATACAAAGTCATAGTACAAAAATGAATTTCCATTTTTGTATTTTGGCAATGAGCAACTGGAAAATGAAATGCAAAAGATACCATTAACAGGAGAATAAAAACAAAGTTTAACAAAAGGTGCACAATCTATATACTGAATCTGTAAAGCATTGATGAGGACTTGAGGAAAACTTAAATGGGGAGATACAGCATGTTCATGGATTGCAAGATTCAATATTGTTAACATGTCAATTCTCCCCAAAATACTCTATAGATTTTAGTTAATCTTGGCAGACTTACTGTAAAAGCAAGACATTAACAAGATGATGCTACAATTTGTATGCAATTATAAAGAACTTAGGAGATCAAAATTTAAAGGAGAGCACAGTTGGAGAACTTAAACTACCTGATTACCAATAATAATCAAGATGATTGCATTGGTGATAGAATAGACAAATAGATCAATGTGCAGAATAGAGTGTCCAGAAGCAGACTCACACATATATACTCAATTATTTTTTCACATAAGGAAGAAAAGATATATAAAGTATAATTCGTCAAAATTAAAAACTGTTCCTCCTGTTAAGAGAACAGAAAGACAAATCACAAAATGGGAGAAAATACTATATTATCAGTGTTATATCTGTAATATCTTTGCCAAGTTTAGGTATCAGAGTTGTGCTGGCTTCATCAAATTATTTGAAAAGTGTTCCTTCTTCCCCTTCCCCTGTTTCCTAAGTTTATGTAAGGTAGACCTTATTTCTTCCTGAAATCCAGCTAAGCATGCGGTTTTTTTATGGGGTGATTTTTCTTTATGAGAAATTCAACTCTTTTGATAAGACTAAGGCTTTTCAAATTTTCTATTGGATCTTGTGTCATATTCATTACATTTTGTTTTTCAAGGAATCTAAGTTGGCAAATTTATTGAAAGAAAGTTATACATCATAGCTTTATTATCTTTTGGATGTCTGATAGATCAGTAGTGATCGCCTCTCTTTTAATCCTGACACTGCAAATTTGTGGTTTCTCTGCCTTTGTCTTTATCTGTTCTGCTGTATGGTTATCAATTTTATTAATTATTGTAAGAGCCAACTTTTGGCTTTATTAATTTGTTCAGTTTGTCCACTTTATATATCATGATATCTGCTCTTATCTTTACTCTTTCCCTTCTTCATACTTGCATTTAATTTGATCATGTTTTTAAGCTACTTGATGTTGAGAATTGGATAGTTTTGAAGCCTTTCCTTCATTCTAATGTAAGAATTTAAAGCTATAAATTTCCCTGTAAGCTCTGCTTTTGGCAGCATCCCACAGTTTTTTTTATTTTATTGAGATATATTCACATGCCAGTGGGGTGGCCACCTATACTGGGTCTATTTCAATCCAACTAGACCATTTTATATGTTACATTTTCATCATGATCCTGTTCAAAATATTTTTAAAATTTCCCTTGTGATTTTCTTTTTTGACCATAAGTTAATCAGAGTTGCATTATTTAATTGTGAAATATTTGGAAATTGCCTAGGTACTTTATTCTTATTGGATTTCTAATCTAATTCCATTGTGATCAAAGTATATGCTCTGTAGAATGTAAGCTGATGTCATCTATTAAGACTTGTTTTATGGTCCTGCATATGATCGGGTTAGTGAATGCTCATTATGTACTTGAAAAGAATAGGTATTCTCATCTATGTAAAGAAGAAACCCCTTCGTCTGAGACCTCTGGGTTCAACTCCTGAAAGTCTTTAAGAAATTGTTTGCATAATGAATTTTTCATTTACTACCAAATTCTATTTTAAATAAAGTATTAACAACTATTTTTAAAAAGTCAATCCATTTCTGGTATATTGCATTCCAGCAGCATGAGCAAACTGAAATATCCTCCTATCAACTTGTCATGAGATATACCTCAAAAAAGAAACTTAACGTTTCTCTTCAGAAACTATATAAACAATTTTATTAATAGGAAAATAGAGAACATATTTTGAGATAAATGTTCATTCATTTTATTATACCAAGTTGATTAAATATGTTGTATTAGATAACTATTGTTATATACTAACATATTACATGAAGATATTATATCAGACTTTAGTGGGTGAAAGCTGTTATTGTGTCTTTCCCAACTGGAAATTTTTAGACAAAAAGAATAATAAATGATAATAAACATTTTGTGAATTTGCAAAAAAAAAAAAGAGAGACTAGGTATTCTTTCATTAGGTCAATAGATTATAAATATCATTTAGGTCAGTGAGATTGGCAGAGTAATTCAGGGGTTTTTTTCCTTTAGTTGTTCTATCAGGTACTGGTTTGTCTGTTTCTGTCACCTTTTGTTTGATGTATTTCGGAGTGCTGTCACTAGGCACAAACTTTTATAATTGTTTTTCTGAAATCTTCCTGATGTGTTGACCCTTTCATCGTTAAGAAATGTTCTTCTTTATCTCTGGTGCTACTTATTTTCTTGAAGCACTTCCTTGTTTGGTATTAAAATAGCCACTCCAGCTTTATTGTGGTTTGTGCTTTTCTACTATGTTGGTTTCACTCTCTTTATGTCATTGTATTTGAGCTGTAGCTCTTGGAGACAGAATATAATTGGATGTTCCCTTCCAATGTATCCTGATCATATTTGTCATTCATGTTGAGTGTTTAGCCTATTTACATTTAATTTCATTCTTGACATAGTTGTATTTAGGTTGCCATTTCTATTTATTTGCTAGTTCTGTCTGATTTTGTTCCTCTGTTGCATCTTTCCTGCAGCATTTGATTAAATTAAATAAATTAGTATTCCATTTTGATTCCTCTATTGTGTTTTTTTAACCTTTTATTTTGAAAAAATTACAAATTCATAGGAAGTTGCAAAGATAGTCAGAAGAGGTCACATGTATGCTTCACCCAGTGTATTAGTTTGCTAAAGCTTCCAAAATGTAATATAGCAGAAATGGAATGGCTTTTTAAAAGAGAATTTAATAAAGTTACAAGTTCTAAGGCCATAAATACGTCCAAACTAAGATATCCAGAGAAAGATACGTTGGCTCAAGGAAGGCCGATCTGGGAAGCCATGTGGCTGGCATCTATGGTCCTTGTTCCCAGTTCATTACTTCCAGCTTCTGATGCCAGTGGTTTCCTCTCTAAGTGTGAGCCTTCACTTAGTTCCTCCAGGACACAACTCTGGGTTCTGGCTTGCTTAGCATCTC
This sequence comes from Myrmecophaga tridactyla, assembly GCA_004026745.1. Lineage (NCBI taxonomy): Eukaryota > Metazoa > Chordata > Mammalia > Pilosa > Myrmecophagidae > Myrmecophaga > Myrmecophaga tridactyla. The sequence goes on from PVIY010006760.1 coordinate 4,238, forward strand.
ATGGGAAGGCACATGGCAACATCTGCTGGGCTCTGCCCATGTCCCGGAATTTGCTCTCTCTTGGCACTCCAAGCATTTCCAAACATCTATGTCTCTGTCAGCTCTGAAGCAACTGTTCTCCAAGTGTCCGCATCTGAGGTTTCTTCAAAATGTTTCCCCTTGTAAAGGACTCTAGTATCAAGACTCACCTTGAATGGGTGGAGTCACATCTCCATCTAATCAAAAGGCACACCCACACACTTTCCATGCTCCAGCCAACTCATGATTATAAGTAAATACAATCTAAAAATCTACCCAGGAATATTTCATGTTTTTCATGTTCTTTAAAGTGAAGCATATAGCAGGGTTTCTCAATCTCTGCTGTATTCATAGCGTGGGCTGGAAATGTCTTTGTTGTGAGGAACTTTCCTGTACATTGTAGCATATTGAGCAGCATCCTTGGTCCTACCCACTAGATACCAATGGCAACCACCCCTTCCCCCTTTGTGATGACGAAACTGTCTCTTGACATTGCTAGGTGTCCCCTGTAGGGCAAAATCTTCCCCAGGTGTGAACCATTGCCTCTTAGCTAGCAATCTTATAGTTGCTTATTGGTGCTGCCTTTTCATTGCTGATACACAGGATTCAAAGTCAAGCTCAAACTCCTCTAGGAAGCATCCCCTGATAGCTCCAGCAATTTAATTCCTGCCTTCTCAGTGGTCCCACAGCATCCTACACATTTCCCCACTAATACAACAAAACATTTTGCTATATATTTTTTCTAATTGATTGCCTACACCACAAGTCCATAAACGCAGACGAGCCTTGCAATGTCTAATACTGTTTATCACAAAGTAACTAGCAAATTAATTTATTCATCTAAGACTGCCCCCACCCTGGCTTAAAATTTAAACAGAGAAACAAACAAGTACAATGATAATAGCTTGAAGTCTCTGTGTGATTCACATAACGGCCAGCACTGCTATGTGCCAGGAACTGGACTAAGTGTTTTACATACATGATTCTATTTACCTCCTCACCACAATCTTATGAGGTAAATAGTGCCATCCCTATTTTATGGATGAAAAACCAAAGCAAAGAGAAGGTGAGCTGCTCACCCAAGATTGCAACATTAATACTTAGCATATTGGAAAAGTCAAACACTGATCTATCTGGCTTCCAGGTTGCTTTCTAATATTGAAAAAAATAACACAAATACAGAAAAGTAAATACAGCGTAAATAAAAAGGGCCATGACAGTGATGGACCAAGGACACACTGTGGGAGCAGTCTCCCCTGACCTGAGGCAATAAGGAGGTGCATAGTCTGTGGAAAATTTTAAATGATAAACTGGCTAAAAGTTGATCTGTTCATAGTTTTCACTGAGTGTGAAAATCTAATCCAAGTCAGGGATAAAAATTCTCTTCACTGAGAAGCCTTGTGTTGATGTATGCTCTAAATAGGTGCGAGGTTAGTGGTGGGTTTAATTATAGTTATACATCTTTGAAATATTTATCTATACATCTCTTTCAAATGAGTGCATTCTTATTATATATATTCTTTAATAGACACTTTAATACACGGAAGTTATTCAAGTTATATAGTTGGGTCTCAACGCATGGGAACCGAGCTACACACATTCATTCTGAGAGTTCAGTTTGTCGGGGTTTCAATCTCACTAATACACTTTGGGCGTAGTTTGAGGCGCCAATCCATGATACTACATATTCCTGTCTTTAAGCAGTAGATTTAAAATAAACAATTATTTCACAGTGATTGTGGAAATAAAGAAGCAGAACTTGAGTTTCTTAATTGTGTCATTGTATGTGACCACTTGCATGTTTTATTTTATTTTATTTTATTTTATTAAATATAAACAGTGAAACAGTAAACTATCAAGCATAATATTCAATGAACTTTATGATTCTGTTTAAACTGTTAATCGTTTTGAAAGTAAAGATGGTTTCAGAAAATATGGACTAGTATTGGTTATGATTTGATTATTACCAAAATAATTTGACATAGAGAGGAGGAGTTTGTTAAAAAAAAAATTATCCACTCTGGGAGTCAAATAAGATAGTTATGCAACGACTCAATGAGCTATGGCAAATCAAACCCAAGTATAACCACCACCAAATTCAAAAAATCGAAAAATGCTAATATTCTAAATGTTGGTCTGGTGTCCCCTCCCAATCTCTGCCTCTCTCTTTTTCCTACCTGCAACCAATGTCCTGATTTCTATCCTAATCACTTATTTTTTAAATACTTTGTACCCAATATAAATGAAATAGTTTAGTATTTTGTGTCTGGCTTCTTTCACATATCATTATATATAGGAGTTTCACACATGCTATCGTATATAGCAATAGTTTGTTCATTTATATCACTGCAAAGAATTTTATTGTATGAATAGCTCGATGTGTACTGCTGATGGATATCTGGGTGATTTCTAGTTTGGGACTATTAAAATAATGCTGGTATAAAAGATCCTGTGCATGTGTCTTGTGCATGTGCATGTATTTCTGTTGGAAATGGAATTGTTGAATCACAAAATATATATATCTCAAACTCAAAGCAGTTAATTTATGAACAATTTTCCAAAATGATTCCAAAACTTTGCCTTCCCACCATCAGTGTATGAGAACTCTCATAGCTCCACATGCTTGACAACACTTGGTATTGTCATTCTTTTTACTTTTAGCCAGGTTGGTGGGTGGATAACAGTGCCTCATTGTTTTAATTTGTATCTCTCTGATTGACTAATGAGGATAAGCACCTTTTCATATGATTAATGGCCATCAGATATCACATTTTGTGCAGTTGCTAATCAAATCTTTTGCCCATATTCCTATTGGGGTTCATCAAGGGAAGGCAGATCAGTTGGCTCATGCTGGATTGTGGTGAATATGGGCCTTTTGAGAGATAAGCCACTGGATATGTGGACTAGACCTCAGGAATAAGATTTGAGCTGCAGAGACAAGGCGTGTGGAATTCAATCTATAATAGCTGGTAGTTTTTTACAGATCTAAGAGGACACAGTACCTTTGTCAATCCAGCTAATACTATGCGGCAGTATCAGTGGCAGCTGTGGCCCAATTCTCACTGTGTTACGCTGGACGCTCATTTAAATGTAATGGTATATCATCTCCATGATATATTTCATGAGATATTTCATGAGATAATTATTAGCATAATTTGGAGACTGTTAATAAGTCAAAGTTGCATCAAAATTCATTACTACATCAGACCACTCTTGGCTTGAAGGCAGACAACGAAGTGATGCCTTGTAAACAGGCATTTTTTAACTAGAAAATCACATTAAATATGATTTACAATGAAATTGCTTAACATCAGCAACTGGACTTTGGGCTTCTATGTGGGTTATTCCTTTAAAAAATTATAATAGGTTGCAAATATATCCTCTCTTTGGAAGCAGTCAGTCCCAAGATGCATCTCAAATCATTCCCAGATAGGTTTCACTATTTATCAGAGGCCGTCTTAAGTATCCAAAAATGAAATTAAATCTTTCCATGGGTCCTAACAATGGAATTTAAATTCCTTTGTTTTCCCAATTAAAGAAGATAAATTCATCTAAGCATTCTAAATTCTTAAGGTAATTTGCTTCTTAGGACAAGAAATGACCCTGGAAAGATCAATTCCATATTTTGCATTACATCAAACAAAAAAAGTTTTAGTTTTTTTTTAATCCCTCATCCAGAAACACTTAAAAAGGAAGACAGAAATTATTTATTTCTACCTCAACATGGCTATGAAAAGAATTATATTAAAAAATTAATAACAATAAATGATTAAGTCCAAAATGAACCCAAATATTTAGCCACATAGACTGTTATCATCTTTCAGAGCAGGAGTAACAATAAAGACTTTAGAAGCAGTTTTGAATCCATAAATACAATAGGCATTTTGGTTTTTTGGCTTTTGTAAACAAAGCTGTAGTATCAGTTAAGGTATGAGATGTGTCACTTTTGTAGATTCAATTCCGAGTATCTAAGGTTAACTAGAGCTGACATCAAAATTGTTAAAGATAGGCAAAAATTCACATTAAAAAAAACTAAATTTCTATTTAGAGTAACAGTAAGCAATATGATTCCAGAAGTTAAAAATTATTTCACAACCTAAAACTTCAGCTTGACAAACAGCTTGGGTTCCAAAACTGATTCATCCTTATTAAGATGTAAGCCCTTAAAAATGTGTATATAGATAAATGTTTTTAAGGATCAGATCATCTTAGAAGCAGCCTTAGTGTTTCCTTTGAATCTGTCTTCAAATGGCCATAGTATCTTCACGGAAAGGATAAGCCAGCTTCTTGGTCAAATGGTGATCGTTCCTCTAAGGCTGAAACAGATACCAACAAGATATAAACCGTGAGGAGTGAAAGAGAAGATGAGGGCTTTTCCTAGCAGTTGGCAGCTAAAATTCATGAGATTCTTAGAAAATGACACGGTGGCGGCCTTGTCTTTTTCGTTCTGCCTTTGTTCTGGTGAAGGAGGACATTTCTGCTCTTCAGATTCCTAATAATCCAGACAAATTCAAGGAAAGCTGGATCTGCATTTGCCCTGTTAACTGCTGTCCCCTCCTGGGTTCCCCGTCTTTAATTATCAAGATCTGCCTTATTGCCAACTAAAATAATCGGATATCCATCACGGTCCCTTACTCTGAGAATGTGTCTTTAAAATGACAGGTTTCTTCAAAGCTGCCTGTAACTGACTGAAAAGACCAAAAGGAAACCCTCGCCAGTCGGTACTGTTCTCTCATAGCTCCAAAGTCTTCTTGTCCTGCTGCATCCAGAAGATCTAGCCGGGCTGCTCTGTCGTCTATCACACACTGCTCTGTAGGAGGATCATAATCTCTTAACAAAATAAGACTGGATGAACTGGACCGTGAGCGCCGACTTGCCCCCGCCGCCCCCTCCGATCATACCAGCAGGTGGCGGGCATGTGCAGGCGAGCTGGGTCCCGGGCGCAGGGAGCTGCGGTGTGTCCACCTGGCCTGGGGCGGCAGCGCTACCGGGCGCGCTCCTCTACCCGGCTCCAGAGCTCCGGCGCCGCTACGAATGCTGTTTCCTTTGTTTTCGACTGTGGAGGTGGTATTTCAACTGGTGTCAACATCCAGTACTCCTCCATCAAAGGCAGACTAATTAGAGTGGGCCATGAGCTGGCCCAAAATTAATTAAAAAAAAAAAAAAAAAGGTTGGGGGAGGAGTGCAAGAATCAAAGCAGGGCATGGGTTGTTTCAAACTCTGAAATACAAGTTTAGTCTCACATTTTGGAAGACTAGGTTATGATATTGACCACGTTATACAATGGTACTACTTCTGTATCCTAAGTCAGTGGCCAAACCCATTTTAATCAGCATCGTATGTGTGTGTGTGTTAAAATTTGTTTGGTTTCTCCTTTGAAGAGAATTTTATGTGCGTGAACATGAGAAGATTGCATTAATGGAAAGCACCAACAATACCGAGATCAGGGGAACGTCTGATTGTTTACTACCTACTTCCTTATTTTGACTCAGTACACTCAGTTTTTAAACACCAAAGACTTTTGTTTCCATTACAAGTCTTTCTAAGAATAGAAATCCTTGGCAAGTGTCCTTCCTGCCTTCACCCCTGCATGCTTTCCACCAACCGTATCTCTCTCCTGACCTCATCTTCTGCCTCAGTTCATGGGAACCTGCCTAGTCTGTGCTTTCAAGCACTCACCAAATGCTGAGGAGGGTTCTGTCCCTTTAGACCTCAAGGCACTCAAGAGAAGAGAATACATTCACTATGCCCCACCCCCAGACTCCTAAACTTCTGCTGCATACACTATCTGTGTGCTGTTCCTCTCTGTCCTGTTGGCTACCAGCATTCTATGGGCCCCATGATGAAGTGACCAATACAAAAAACATGATCAATAGAGCTATATTAGGGTAGTGCTTCTAAAAGTTTAATGTTGATGAGAATCACTTAAGGAATTTGTTAAACTGCAAATTCTGACTCAATAGATCTGCAGTGGAGCCTGGGAGTTTTTAACAAGCTCCCAGGTGAGGCTGTGCTGCTGGTCTGTGAAAAGTACTTTGAGGAAGAAGGTACTGGAGGCTTTGGTGCTTTGATCAAACAAATCAACCTATTAAGGTCTATATATCTTCCCTTGAGTCTTCCATGGTTGTATTGTAAAGAAGCATCATACATCCAAATGAAGTGCAAGAATCCACCAATCACCCTGACACCTTGAGCTGAAATATCTGAAAACTGATATTTCAGATATCAAGTTTGCCAATTTATCAGGTTGCTGAATACAGAGCATAGCATAAAAATGGAAAGGCTTCTGTGAAAACCAATTCATTATGGCCTGATATCCAAAAACTGAATATCAAGTTTTTGTAAATGATAGAGGAATCTTAAAGTACAGTAGAGTTCAGAGACAAAAAGATTGAAATTAAACATATGAAAATATTTATCTTTTCATTTGATTAGGTTCAAAACAGGAAAAAGAACAGCAGAGTAAATAAAATATCAATTATAGCCACATATCTTAATTAGCAATAATGAATTCTATAAAATTAAATTCTATTTGTTTTTTATCCCAAGGTAACTTCCTGTGATGATGTTAATGTCTTACGATTGATATAATGGTAATGGTGTTATTAGGGGAGGAAACCAGGGAGTGGACCTCTATAAGCAGAACCTAGGACCCTGTTTTTGCTCTATGCATGGATGTGCAAGCTCTTCAGGATTCCAGAGTTTTTTACATTTCTGAATGGTGGGTGTTCTAGTTTGCTAGCTTCTGGAATGTAATATACCAGAAACTGAATGGCTTTTAAAATGGGGAGTTTATTAAGTTGCAAGTTCACAGTTCTAAGGCCATGACAATGTCCAAATTAAAGCAAGTCTATAAAATGTCCAAATTAAGGCATCAACAAGAGGTTACCTACACTCAAGAAAGGCTGATGAAGTTCAGGGTTTCTTTCTCAACTGAAAAGGTACATGGTGAATATGACAACATTTTCTAGCTTCCTCTCGATGCCTCTTGCTTCCATGAAGCTCCCCCGGGGGCATTTTCCTTCTTCATCTCCTAAGGTCACTGGTTGGTAGACTCTGCTCTGTTGCTCTCCCATCATTCTCAAAAAATAGGTACTCTCTCCAAAATGCTTCCTCTTTTAATGGATTCCAGTAACTAATCAAGACCCACATGAAATGGGTGGAGTCACATCTCCATCTAATCAAGTTTAATAGCCACAATTGGGTGAGTCACATTTCCATGGAGACAACCTAATCAAATTTCCAGCCCTATAGTACTGAATAGGGATTAGAACAGTTGCTTCCACAGACTGATTAGTATCAAAACATGGCTTTTCTAGGGCACATAAATCCTTGTAAACCAGCACAGTAGGCTAAGTGACTCTTTTTTTAAGACCCTTTTGAACCTCCTTATATTCTAGGTCAAATAACTCCAGTTTGGGTTAAGACTTGCTAAGCCTTTGCTTATGCACGTCCACATAGTTTTTGGATATCAGGTCATAATGAATTGGTTTTCACAAAAGGATTTCCATTTTTATGCTGTGTTCTGTATTCAGCAGCCTGATAAATTGACAAAAAGGAGCTCGATGAGATGACGTAGCTCTAAACAGACATCCGTGCCTATTCTGATTTTGGTGTCTGTCTCCTTTTCTTCTGTCTAGTTGTGGGAAGGGTGGCAACATAACACAAACATTTAATGTCCCCATTACTGAGGAGAATAACTTTCTGCTTTAGGTTGGCCATGATTTCTTCAAATACTTTTCTAGACCATTCTCACTCTCCTCTCTCTCTCTTTCCTTCCTGAACCAGAAATACATGAATGTGAGAATTTGATATTGACCCAAAAGTCCCTGAGGCTCTGTCAGTAATTTCAATCCTTTTGGTTCTCTGTTATTCAGTTTGGATGATTTATAATGATCTCTTTTCAATTTCATGAACTCATTCTTTTGTCTCCTCCATTCTGCTGAGAAGTTCATCCAGCAGTTTTATTAATTCAAGTACTATATTTTTCAGTTCTAGACATTGCATTAGGTTCTTTTTTATATGGTTTTTATTTCTTTGCTGAGGTTGCCTATCTTTTGCATCAGTGTGAGCCTATTTTCCTTTACATCATTGAGCATAGTTTAATAGTTGCCTTAAAATCCCGTTTTCTCAATTCCCTCTGGGTCATCTGGCCAATGGATTCTGTTGAATATTTGATTTATTTTTCCTTGAGAATAGCTCACATTTTCCTGCCTCTTCATGTCAAGTAATTATGAATTGTGTCCTAGACAATGTGAATGTTATATTGTGAAGAGTCTGCATCATGCTATATTCCTTTAAAAAGTGTTATTTGTTTTTTTCTTCACTTTAGTAGGCAATTAATTTGCACAATCTCAAACTACAAATTCTGTCCCTTGAGCAGCAGGTCAAATGTCAGTTCTGTTCTTTTATCTTTAATTTGGCCGCTTACAATCTATCCAAGCAAACATGGTTCAGGGTCAGCCAGAGATTTAGGCAGAGTAGAGAGTTTGGAGATCTCAATCTCTTTTCCTCTGTTACACTCTCTCTCCCTTTTTCTCTGACTCTCATCTTCCACTTTGTAGCTGCTGCATTGCCTTTATAGCTTCAGTTAGTCTGGAGGACAACCTAAGGTACATAACTTCTAATCCAAATATCAGTTTTTAAGTACAAGTTCGTTTAATTCCACTATATAGGTTTCTCATATTCTCAAACAATACAGTAAGTAAAATATCATAATTCCTATAATGTACTTGACCAAGAATTTTCTTGTCTCCCTACTCGTAATGGTCCATTTGTGATATACCAGCATGAAGGGAAGGCTGTAGGAAATTTAAAGAGAGAGAAGTTATGAATTATTAGTTTCAGGAAGAGGGAAAGCTGGGTAGCATGGTAGGATGGCCAAGCACACTTGGAAGCCAGCTTTGAAGTATTATATCTGAAATTTAATGTTAAACTAGCCAAGTTTGTTGTGAGGTTTTGCCTAGCAAAACTCAGCATGTTGAGCGTTGTCCACAAAATTGCTTATTGTAGGTGTTGCTGGACATATGAACTAGTAGGGGCAGGAGGCAATGGAATAGAAGGTATGTACCAGAGCGTATTACATTAAGGGACCATGGAGTTCCGGTGAATAGGAGCAAAAAGGTGCCAAGGAGCATTAACAGATTGTGAGAAAGTGGAATTTCAGTAAAACTACTGAACTGAACAAAAGAAATAATGAGCTATAAACCTGTAGGCATTTAATCTTAGACTATATTTCTCTAGCCTACACTGATTATAAACCAGCCCATGTCAGACATCAATTCTGACTTCCCAACGAAAGATAACAATCATGGGCTACTAAACTCAAATGGGAGAATTTCTTTCAGTCATCCCCTCAAAAGATAACCTTTGAGCCACTCAGAAAAGAAACTGTCCTAAAAGTTCTGCAACAGAAGCTGAAAATTTACACATGGGTTTGTTAATGCTTCAGCTGTCAGCTCAGGAGATCAGAATCAAATCTTAGGTATCCCCCTAGACATATAAATATGATTTTTCTATTCATTAGGGAAGCAAAGGATAGAAAAGGTGAACTCTAAATTGACTCTGTTTTATGGGCTGCCACCTAAAAACTGAGTGAAAAGAGAACTCCCACAAGTCAGCATTGAATAATGGGGAGCAGCAGCTGGTAAAAGATTGCAGGCAATTTTCATGAGATTTATAGTATAAACTAGTGAACTACTACATGACAGAGGCTGAAAGTAAAACTAAACAAGGCTGTACATCAATGAAGATTTTGTTTTCAGCAGCTATGCACTTTAAGATAATTAAAAAGACAAAAAGTATATATTTCAGGGGCTCTTTGGAATACTCTAGGGCAGACAAAGTCACGGACAAGCAGAAGATGGCACAGTTGAAACTGAGAGCGGGGTGGGGAGAAGGTTATGGGGCCACATATATTAAGGAAACTGATTCAATTTAAAAACTGGTGGGCATCACTTGAGGGAGTGCTTCATCTAATTTTTAAGTTTGCCCCACCACCACCACTTTAAGTCTTTCTCCCCAGTCTACGGAATCAAACCCAACCCAAGGTCAGGACTCAGCCTCCTATCTATTGCCTTATTCTCCAAGGCCTTCCCTGGTCAATGGTGTCTCCATCATGCCCTGCTTTGCACACATGAATCCCAATGACCCTCAATGGTACCCCCATAGTCCATATTAGCAGCCTCCTGGATGCCACTTCCCATATTCAAGCCATGTCTCTCTGCCTGGTCTTTTCTCAGGAAACTCCATTTTCCTGAAACAAGACTTCCTAATATCCACCATGACCTACTTTCAGATGGTAGTCTACAGGCAGATAAGACGTCTCTCAAGCACCTCCACTGAGTTCACACTCCCTATCCAGGAGCCTTTAATTCCATGTTTTAGCTCCTTTTACTCTCCTCTTCCCACTGCAGTTTACCCAGAAATTTGGATATACAGTGGTGTGCTAATGTTTGCCCCAGGCCTGGGTTGAACTGCCTGTTTGGCGATTACTACAAGCATTATATTTAGTCTTCAGATCCTCTGCTTGTGTCAGACCATAGCTTCCCATATTTTGTCCAGGCCACTAAATCTATACACTATGCATGGAAAGACCTGTCGATAAACAAAGCAGTGAGGCCAAAAAAATTGAGTGATTGGTAGTGCAAAAAAAAAGTCCTGCTTTTGCAACCCTGGGTTCAGGAACTCATTCTTATAGTACTTTGAGCCCAAGCCTCTCTCTCTATTACCATTTATAATATCAGAGTTTTGATAACCAAATTTCAATTAGGAAACCTAGGAACCCTGCCGGGCCCTGTCCTCCATCTCTTATGAATTCTAAAGCATCCAACATTAACTCGGGTATATCAGAAGAAACTCCAAAACCCATACCCTGAAGCAGAAATGCATCAACTCATCCCCAACTCAACTAACCTCTTCCTTGTGCAGGGCCAGTGTACCCAGGGCAAGGCCATCACCCTGAACTACCAGGACTGGGTGCAGCTATTCTTTTTCAGAACTCCAGTGAGAAGAGAAGGTGCTGCTCAAACTTTTCCTAACACTATCTGCTTCTAAAGATGTCAAGATGATGATAAATGGAATTTACCCAGTCAGTAAAGATGTAGAGACACCTTCCTTGCACCTGCCTCTGTAGTCACTGAAAGCACAGGCTTTCATTCTTTGAGGACCCTGAATGAGTCTGTTCCACTGCTCAACATTTCTAAATGAATGGTCTCTGGACCACCTCCATCAGAATCAATTGAAGACTTTGTTAAAATGTAGATTCCAAGGCTCCAACTCACTCCTGATTCAGAAATTCTGGAGCAGGATTTCACACATCCACACTAACAAGTTCTCCAGGTGATTGAGATGAGTACCAAATGTTTAGGACTACTTCCCAGACAATTTGGGAAAAGCCATAGTCAGAAAACTGGAGTGCAGTTATTCATGTTTAAGACAACCAAGAGCCTAGCTGAAAACAGTTATGTTTTCCAAAGATTCTGGAGAGATACCCTAAACTGCAATTTCTGGGAGTCTACCTGGACTGCAAATGGTGACAAGTGCCAAGAGCTCCTGTGGAGATCCAGCCCTTATCATAGATGTCTGTGTGGTGAGGGAAGAACCTCACAGAAGCTGAGCAGGGACTCATGTGCAGACACTGTTCTCTGAGTAGACCAAATGCCATCTTTATGGAGTTGACCCTGTGTCCTTGGAGGAGCATATACACGCTCTGAAGGACCAGCGTTGATTGCCAAACATATAACAGTTGACATGACAGCTGGTCAAATAGATTGAACTGACTGTGAAGTAGCTTCCCTAGAGTTTGATCTGCACTTTGATTTAGGAAATCTCAGGGGCTCAAGAGCAATCAGATTGAAGTCCTTTAGGATAATTTCTGGGAACCAGAGACCCTTAAGGGTTGCTGGAGAAGCTGTGGTAGGCCTGTATATGCCTCATTTACCTGAGTTGACAGCTTCTGTCCCTGATGCTTACCTTAGGCAGATGTTGATGGTGGTGTCCGTCCCACTAGAGCAGGTTCAAAGCACCTGCTCAGATCTAACTGGAAACACTGAGCTCTCTCCTGGAGAGACCAGCTTTCACAAATGGGCCTGACTCTGGAGCAGAAGAGCATTTGCTGTATGGAGTGTTTGACTAAGTGTATTACCAGTATCACCTGATAGCCTAGAGCTGAGGTGTTTTCCATACCAGTGGGAGGAGCAAGGCAGCATGACTGGTTAAGTCCCTAGGGGCACAAGATAGAAACCCCAAATGTCTAGGCAAGTCTGGAAGGGACAGTGTCAAGCTTATTCTCCTAGAAAAGTAGACTGAATTGAATATTATGTGATAAAACAACCTCACTGGACTCAAGTATCCCATGGAGAGAAAGAGATGTATATCATAAAGGAAGGCAAGGATAGACCTTAAAAGTGAAAACTGGCAGAGTCCCTTGGAAACCTATCTATAGAAGATATTTTCTGGGCCCCAGAAGCACAATATTGGCATTTCATGCGTGGGAGTAGAATGGGATAATGCTCAATGAGTATATTGGTTAGAGAGTGTATAAGGCCGAAAAAAAGTGCAAGAATTTTGAAAATTCAAAGAGAGTTTGCACTCCATGAGGTGATTTCCAAATGGCAATAGTTTAAGAAAATTCCTGTGGCCAAATGCACAGGGAGTTTGGGGATTCAGAGAGACTGTGCTAGTGGGATACAAAAGAAAGACCAAAGGACACTAGATGACCAGTGTCAGTAATAGCAAGTGGACAAGATGATAGAATATCATAGAAATATAGTTCATTACATTTGTATATTTTAGAATAAAGTATTTTGAGTATAAAAGGAACCCAAATATATAGTGTGGATAAGGGAAAAATAAGTAAGAAATATATCAATTCCAATTTATGTGAGCAACAGAGAAGAGTGGCTTGTGAGTGTCATTTATTTATTCATTTGTAAAACTAGTATTTACTGAGTTCTTAGTTTATGCCAGGCAGGTGTTTGGATCTGGCTATATAAATACACACACACACACACACACCATACTGTGTGTATATATAATCCCTAGTCTCATTGTACAAATTTCATCTATCCCAAAGTAATGAATTTAATATTTGCTTTGTAAATCTGTTAACATTCAACATTTTTTCTGTTTTTTATTAATTTCTAAATAGTCATACCTAATTGAGAACGATTATGTTTTGTGGTGTGGAAAATCATTGACAGCAAGGTCACTGCCCTGGCATATCTTTATATACTGAAAAGCAAGAATATTGAAAAATATATTTGATGCTGTGGGCATCTCCTAAATGAGTCTGAATCTGTACCTAAGATACCAGGTGTGGATCACTTGTTCCTTGAAGTGGGGAACAGAGTAGAGAAGTAATTCTGTATGTTACAAAAAGACTAGTTCCAGGATCATACAGTGTGTCTAGAATAGAGGCAGATCAAAATAAAATCTGAGTATGGCAATTTAGACCCTTAGTAGCAACTCTAATAAACACAGGAAATAATGATCCCATACAAAGCCTGCATTTGGTCCTGATTCACCCCTCATTCCACTGAGAATCCCAAATCAGAAACACAGTTTAAGATCAAAGAGGGGAATTACCTCTAGTTGTTAATGCAGGAAAACAGTAAAATCAAAAAAAGGTAAGCCAGGATTCGGCTCACTTTGTTTAATGAAAAAAAAAAAAATTCAACAAGGGTTTATGGAAAGACTATTCAAAATATGAAAATTTACCACAGGAGAAAAACATATCATTAAAGAAGAGGAAGAAGAGATTTCTACATGTGTATTTTAGAATAAAGTATTTTGAGTATAAAAGGTATATTTTAGTTTATGCCTATTTTGTTTGTCTTCACAGTACATATAAAAAAAGAAAACACTACAAATACATTCTCAACAAAATAAATGAACTATTAGCTGACCAAAGAAAGACTGAAGGATCGGAACTAATTGAAAGGTGAGCAAAGGAAGGAAACTGGGAGCAATAAAGAAATAATATGAAGAATTTGAAATGAAATAGCAGGGTGGGCCACAGTGCTCAGAGGCAGCATTCTTGCCTGCCATGCTGGAGACCCAGTTTCGATTCCCAGTGCCTGCCCATGCAAAAAAAAAAATCAAATAGCAGAATCAAAGGTTCCATTAAGAAAAGAGCATAGCCAACACAGCAAGAACATTGGTTCATAGATACAGAGCACACACTGTCTTCCACTACAAGGGAAGAAATTTACATCATGCTTTCCTGAAGGAGGCCTATGGGTCAGAGGAGCCATCAAGAGAGAAGGGCTTTGCTCCCAGCCCTGTGCAGTCTGTTGAGCCTGCCAGAGCTTGAGGAACACTGGAGGACAAGGCCAGCGTGTGCTGGATGAGGTGAGGTTGGGGGTTTGGGGCTCTCTCAGGAAAGCACATTTCTGCTCTTGGCCATAGGAGATGAGGTCACCACATATCCTATATATGTAAATAAGACATATCCTTCATTTAATTATTTTTGTCCTGTCTCCTGTATTGCCTTTGTGTCAGGATGTCTAATACCCTATAACCAGATGTTTTTCCATAAATTACAAGAATTCAGCAGAGTAATTTTTCTGCCTCTTCTGCAACAGGGTTGGCCCTTAAACCATTTAAATGGCTGTGCTAGCTGAACATCTCCAGAATAAAGATCCATGCAATTCCTGATCCATCTCCTGCAGATTTGATTCAGAGAAGATCCAAAAGGCAAAAGGAGCAGCTGAGAATTAAAAGTACTCTTTTTTTCATATTTGAGAAAGGAAAAGACCATTCTTAGGCCAAAATCCCAAGTCAGGAATAAGTAGCTCCCATGAGAGATAACTTCAGATCAGTGCACATGCTCTGAAAACCAGCTGGTGTCTGCCTCCCTCCAGTAGGTTCTGAAAGTTAGCGAGTCCATGACAGTCATAAGCTCCTGAAAGGCAGCCAATCAGAGATAGACCCACTGTGGTAGTTAGATTCAGTTGTCAACTTGGCCAGGTGAAGGCACCTAGTTCTGTTGCTGTGGACATAAGCCAATGGTACGTGAATCTCATCTGTTGCTGATTACATCTGCAGTTGGTTAGGAGGCGTGTCTGCTGCAATGAATGATGTTTGACTTAATTGGCTGGTGCTTAAATGAGAGATTGCAATGTAGCCTAGCCCAAGCAGCTCAGCATACCTCATCTCAGCACTAGCAGCTTAGCCCAGGACTTTGGAGATGCAGAAAGGAATCACCCTGGGGAAAGTTACTGGAACCCAGAGGCCTGGAGAGAAGGCCAGTAGAAATTACCCTGCGCCTTCCCACATAAGAAAGAACCTCAGATGAAAGTTAGCTGCCTTTCCTCTGAAGAACTAACAAAATAAATCCCTTTTATTAAAAGCCAATCCGTCTCTGGTGTGTTGCATTCTGGCAGCTAGCAAACTAGATCACCCACATTTGGAGTGGCTCGCTCCAGTGGCCGAGCTCCTGAAAAGAGTCTGCCTGTCTACAATAACAGTCTTAAACAGTGGTCATACTCACATGGCTGATAATCCATCAGTCCCTAAACATCAATCCCTATTTTAGTTTGCCAGGGCTGCTGCAACAAAGTACCACAGACCAGCTAGCTCAAACAACAGAAAATTAGTATCTCAAGATTCTGGAGACTAGAAGTCTGAAATCAAGACATTGTCGGCAAGGCTGTGCTTCCTCTTAAAACGGGGAATTTGTTCCATGTCTCTCCCCTGGCTTCTGGGAGGTGACCAGAAATCCATGGCATTCCTTGGCTTGTGGCTTCATAACTCAAGCTCTGCCTTCATCACGTGGTTGTCCCTTTCTTTCTCTCTGTGTTGAAATTTCCTCTACGTCTAAGGACACCAGGCATATTGGATTAGGCTTACCTAACCCATACTAGCCTCATCTTCACAGATAGCACCTTCAAAGATGCTATTTACAAATAGGTTCACACTGAGAGAACAAAGAGTTAGAGCTTGAACATATCTTTTTTATTTATAAACCGGTTCACTTTGAGAGAACCAGGAGTTGGAGCTTAAACATGCCTTTTGGGGGGACATGATACAATCTATAACACCCCTACTTCTAAACATCCTTCAGTTTCTGAATGCCAGACTTCCCAAAACCTTTTATAAAACCAGTTCTGGCTTTGTCGACAAGATGTACCTTACAAGCTCTCCTTTGCAGGCAATTGGGAAATTCACCTTCTGTTTCATCAGATATCTAATTTATGGTTATTTCTCAAGTTTTCAATCCTTCCAGCAGTTAGACCCTTGTTTACTGTTAAATATGAATTCAGATTTGTGGGTTCAGATACACTGAAGCAAACAGGAAATTATCAAATTTAACATCT
This sequence comes from Myrmecophaga tridactyla, assembly GCA_004026745.1. Taxonomy (NCBI): domain Eukaryota; kingdom Metazoa; phylum Chordata; class Mammalia; order Pilosa; family Myrmecophagidae; genus Myrmecophaga; species Myrmecophaga tridactyla. The sequence continues at coordinate 20,575 of PVIY010006760.1, forward strand.
TCAATTATTGGAATAGTTTTTATTACCTATTTTTATTTGCGTATATTTGAACCCAAAAATGCCATAAAGAAGTGTAAATTTTGTGAAGGATTTTCTGAAAAATGGACATTTATCAAGTGAGAAAAACATTCTTTTATAGCTATTTGAAAGGTATGCAATTGTCCATTCAATATTGAAAATGGTGTAAAGTCAGATATAAACTAGCACATAGACAGTTAAGCATAAGAAATATATGATTTCCCAAATCACTATCAAAGGAAGTGATAACATAACATTTTTTTATTAAGAGACTTTCAGATGGAAAAGATAATCACAGCAGAAATTGTAATGGCTTTTTATGCTGTAGATCATCAGTCTTTCAGATCAAATGACTGCTTGAACATACTGCTACCTGATGTATTTTCTGATTCCAAAATTGAAACCAAATTTTCAAGTGGCAGGACAAAATCTACTGCAATATTAAACATGTAATACTCCATTTCCTATTACAAAGCTTATCAAAGATCTAAATGCCTTACCTTTTTACAGCATCACCATGATTGCAAGTAATCACAATGCAGAAAAAAAAATTTTCTTTGCTTGTGCAATAGTCATGAAAGTGCTGGCTCATAAGGATAGTGTAGTAAAAGCCCTTCCAGATGAGACTTCAGAAGCAAAGGCAAATTTTTTTGCATAGACTCTCTTATTTAAATAAGTCTAAGAAAAATTATACAGCTTTTGGTATAGATAATACAAATATAAATGTTGGTGTATGGGGGCAAAGACTGTTAATTCAGAGTTGAAGGAAAGCATGAATGAGTCTATGGAAATTGTTGGCTGTCCTGCCCATACTATGCATAAAGCTGCTCAAACATCTGCTTGAACATGCCTTTTGGGGGGACATGATGCAATCTATAACACCCCTGCTTCTAAACATCCCACAATTTCTGAATGCCAGACTTCCCAAAACCTTTTATAAAATCAGTTCTAGCTTTGTTGACAAGATATACCTTACAAGTCCAGCTCTAGTGACATTGAAGAAATTGCATGAAGTTGTTTCTCTTAGCATTTATACTATTGACAATTAGTAGTTAAAGGATTTTTGTGATTTTGTTTGCATTGAGTGTTCTTCAGATTTCTCACGTTAAAAATCCCATTGGCTTTCTTTAACAAATGCAGTTGAGAGAATCCTCAGTTTATATAAAGTACTGAAATCATGTTAATTCCAAAGGTCCAAAAAGTTCTTGTTGACTTTTTAAATATTTTATTAAGTGAATACTACTTATTTCTTGCTCATAATTTTCAATATTTATTTAGCAAAAGAATTTTGCAAATTGAAAGAACAATGTGATTGAAGTACTCCATTGCTCAAAAGGAATTTGTTGAGTGAGTTAAAGAAATAATTGATGAAAATTTATCCCTTTAAATTAAAGGTCTTTTTCTACTAGGGGCAACATTACTTACAAACAGGAAAGTAAATCCTGACTTGAAGGGGGAATTATTATAGCACTTGCCATGACTATCTTTTAAAGTGGGTTTCATTCTTTCAAGAATTCAATTCTTTTATGTTACTAAATATTCTGTCAGCATGGGAACTAGTAGAAACATTATGTGTAGTGTCAAATAAGAAATGAATAAAAATTTATAAAAATGTTCTTTTCTGTCAGAAACAATATTTTCAAAAGTCATTGATCAAGAGATACAACATAATCCTAAAGAATAGAAAAGCGAGGAATGGCATTGAAAGATGGTATTTTATGCTTCAATGAATTTAACTTGAAGAGCTGTTTTTATTGTGGCTTTATGCCAGTATATTTATAGTCTGCCAGCTCATAATGTTAATGGTGAGGGTATCTTCTCATTAATCAAAGTTGAATGGCAAAAGAACGAAATAATTGTATTTGACCATAGTAGGAGTTCTGTTACAGTATATAGAGTACAGACTGCATACAAGAAACTGTTAAAGAGAACCAAATCATCAAGGAAACATAATTAAAGAATGGGATATGTAACTTGGATGCTTATAAAACTTACTTCAGATGAACAGTAAATAATGTTTTAAAGTATCTCCCATGCAATATCTTTATTTGACCTAATTGTATGCATGTATGGGCCTTCAGAAATGATTCAGATTTAAGTAGTCATCCTACATTTCATTGATGAATCTGGCAATCCTAATCAGAGGGCTAAACTTTCTTCATTCTCCCAGGGTTGAGGGAATGATCCCAGGGTACTTTCTCCGGGGTACAGGAGCCTGGCATGAAATCCCCCTTCAGAAGCCAAAGGCTCCACCTGTTGATCCAGGCATGGCAGCCTAGGAGGACAGAAATTCCACCCCCTTGGGGGTGCTATTAAGATTCCTTTATTACAGGTGAGGAAATTGAGACTCAGGTGATAAAAGCCAAGGAATTTTTATAAACATTATTTGACCACCTGATATCATCAGGGTATAGATATATATTTATGTAAATTTTATAAATATTTTAAAGCATGTAAATCACACCTACAAGAATGTTAGGCTTCCCCAAGGGAAGCAATTGACAAGGGAGTGGAACATAATGTGCCAATCATAAGGGATAGAAAAAGATAGATTTGAGTCCCCTTCATTTATTCACTCACTCAGTCTTTCCTTCCCCCCATAAACATGCATGAAAGCACTGAGCACCTCCTCCATGCCAGGTCCTGGCCTGGGCACTGATGGCACAGGGGTGAGGAACCAAGTGGTTACTGTGTGGATTTGTGCTTGCCAAGTGGGCAGTGAAAGAAAGCAATGTCCAGCAGAGGGAACAGTGTGCATGGAGGATAGGGACACAGAAGGAGAGACTTAAGAACAGAAAAGAAAAGCAGCAGCACCAGGCAGTTGAGGTTGCATGACTTCTTTATTATTGCTGTCCTCTCACTCACCCTCAAACCCTCTTTGGTGATGGTCTGTCCCAGTTGCCAAGTGTAGGTTTGATTCCAGGTAGAACCCTGGCCAGTGATCTCCACAGAGGTCTGGCCTAGGTGGCCATGGTGGCTGCAGGGGGCTCTGTGGAGCCTGGGGAAATATAAGGAGCTTCAATCTTCGATGAAACTGTTATAACAAAGGAAGACTCTGAGGGATTTTATGACAGAAGAAACTGACAGTGTGAGACCAAGTCTCTTTCTCCCTGGCTAGATGATGTAGTGTGTAATGGTAGGTGATGTGATAATAGTTCTTTTTGTCTTAGACAGACGTTTTGAACCAATGAAATGAATATATTCTGTAGAGAAATACCAGCAACCTGCCAGTAGCAGTCCAGCACTAGTTCTTGTGAATGGCAAGTCTCTTGTCACATGTTGCCTTGTCATGGAAGAAGGGCCTGATGCCATGGACATGTCCATCATTTGATTTCGTCCATTATATACTTTATAGCAATCCATCTGGGGAGAGAAAATGCTCAGTATTCACATAAAAAAGAGCTGACGTTTGACACTGCAAGAATCATGCAATCTCTGGAGCAAGAAACCAAATCCATCAAGACACAAGTGGAAGTAGGAAAAGCACACTTAGAATGATTACAGATAGCTGAAGAAGGACTCGGAATCTCCAGTACCTGTGTGGAAAGTCAGATCTGGTTCCTACAGGAATATTGGCTCAATATCCAATCCCTGGCATTTTCCTTGGAGATAAGAATATGGGTGATGACTTGGAATCAGGCGATGGAGAGCATGTTGCTGAACAGGCAAGAGGATCCAGGCAGAAATTGGTTGATACTATAAATTCAAGTGCACATTTCAATGTAATAGATGGGGATAAACATTTTACATAAAAATTCAATCTTACACCAACATTGCTAAGGAAGACAACATACATGAACATAAATGAAAATATTCTCAACTAATTATTAGCAAATTGAATGCAACAATGTATAAAAACAATTATATACCACCGCCAAGTGGGATTTAGTCTAGGTATACAAGGCTAATGCAAAATTCAAAAGGCAAATAATATAATCTGTCATATCGATAGACTAAAGAAAAATCATATGATCATATCAATAGATACAGAAAAAGCATTTGATAAAATCCAACACCTATTCATAATTTTTTTTAAAACCAGCAAATAGGGAACAAAGGGGAACTTCCTCAACTTGATAAAGACCATCTATTAAAAACCTATAGCTGACATAGCATCATTCTTAATGGTGACAAACTGGATGTTTTTCCCATAAGATTGGGAACAAGGCAAGGATGTCCCCTCTCACCACTCTTATTCAGCACCCTTCTGGAAGTCCTCATTAACACAGTAAGATAAGCAAAGGAAATAAAAGCTGTAAATATTGAGAAGGAAGAAATAAAGTTGATTTTGTTTACAGATGACATGATTGTCTATGTAGAAAATTCCAAAGAATTGACCCCCAAAAAATCTTCTGGAAGTAATAGCAAGGTCACAGAATATAAAGTAAATAAACAAATTATCTTTGCTTTCCTATGGAAAGCAATGTACAATTGGAATTTGAAATAAAAAACAATGTTGTTTACCTTAACATTAACAAAAAAAAAAAAAAGAAAAAATACTTAGGCATAAATCTGACAAAATATGTACAGCATCTACATTAGGAAAAATACTTTGATGAGATAACTGAAAGGAAATCTAAACAAATAGAGATTTCCATGTTCATGGACAGGAAGACTCAAGGTAGTTAAAATGTCAGTTCTCCCCAACTTGAGCCATAGATTCAATGCAATCAAAATCCCACTGAGTTATTTTGTGGAATTAAAAAAACTAATTATAAAGTTTTTATGGAATGGCAAAAGATCCAGAAGAACAAATTTGTCACACTGACACTACCTGACTTTAAGACTTACTATTAAGTTACTTTAATGAAGAGTGAAGTATTGGTAAATGAATAAACAAATTGATCAGTGGAAGAGCATGAAAGCCCAGAAGTAGATGCACACAAAGTTTGTCAACTGATCTTTGGCATAGGAGCAATGGAGTAAGGATAGCACTTTCAACACCTGATATTGGAACATTTAGACATAATATGCAAAAAAAAAAATCTAGACACAGTCCTTACACTTTTCAGCAAAATAAAGTTAAAATGGACAATAAACACACATTTAAATTGCAAATTTTAAAACTTCTAGAAGGTAGTATAGGAGAAAACCTACATGACCTTGAGTTTAGTGTTAACTTTTTTAGATGGAGTACCAAAAGCACACACTCCATGAAAGGAAAAGTTGATATATTGGGCTTTATTAAAATTAAAAACATCTGCTCTGTGAAAAACAGTATTGAGAGAATGAAGAGGAAGCCATGGTATGGGAGAAAATACAGGCACAACACATATCTGGTAAAGGGTGTGTGTCCAAAATACACAAGAACTTTCAAAACTCAACAATAAGAAAACAAACAACCCAATGAAAATAAGGCAAAAACCTAGAGACACCTCACCAAGAAAGATATACAGATGGAAAATAAGCATATGAAAAGATGCTCAACATCATATGTCACTAGGGGATAACAAATTAAAATAAGATTCCACTGCACACCTGCTAGAATGGCTAAAATCGGAAGAAAAAAAAATTGACAGTACCAAATGCTATCAAGGATACATAGCAGCAGGAATGCTCATTCATTGTTGATGGCAATGTAAAATGATGCAGCTACTTTGGAAGACAGTTTGGCCATTTGGTGCAAAACTAAACATAGTTTTGCCATATGATCTAGCAATCCCACCCCTAGGTACTTAACCAACTGAGTTGAAAACTTAATTAATTTTGAGTGTCCAGACACAAAAACCTGCACATGAATTTTCATAGCAAGTTTATTCATAATTGCCAAAAACTGAAAGCAACCAAGATGCCCTTCAATAGGTGAATGGATCAACAAACTGGTACATACATACAATAGAATGTCATACAATTTCAAAAAAGAAATGAGCTGTCAAGCCATGAAAAGACATGAAGAAAACCTAAATTCATAATGCTAAGTTAAAGACGCCAGTCTGAAAAAAGCTATCTACTGTATGATTTCAGGTGTAAGACATTTTGGAAAAGACAAATCTATAGAGATAGTAGAAAGATCAGTGGTTGTCAGAAATTCAGGTGGCAGAAGTGAGGGATAAATAGAGGAATCACAGGGAGTTTGTAAGATGGTGAAACTATTCTGTATGAAATTGTAATGGTAGATACATAATATTTTATATATGCATTTGTCAAAATCCATAAAATGTAAACTGTGGATTATAATTAATACTGTATCAATATCAGTTCATAATTATAACAATTATACCATACTGTACTAAAAAGTCCATTAATCATTTTTTCAATCTTTTTTTTATTAGAGACATTGTAGGTTTACAGAAAAATCATGGGCAAAGAGTTCCCATATACCACACATACATTAGTGTGGTACATTTGTTACAATTCTTGAAAGAACGTTTTTATAATTGTACCATTAACTATAGCTCATCATTTACAATACAGTTCATTGTATTATACAGTTCTATGTTTTTTTAAAAAAATTTTTATTCTAGTAGCATATATATAACCTAAAATTCCTCCCTTTAATCACATTCAAATATATAATTAGTGCTGTTAATTATGTCCACAATGTTATGCTACCACCACCCCCTTCCAATTCCAAAACTTTACAATCAATCCAAATAAAACTCTGTACAATTTAAGCATTAACTTCCCATCCTGTATTAACCTATCTTCTAGATTCTGACTCTATGAATTTGCTTATTTTAACTGTTTCAAATCATTGAGATCATACAGCATTTGTACTTTTCTGTCTGACTTAAATCATTCAACAGGATGTCTTCAAGGTTCATTCATGTTGTCGCATGTGTCAGGAATTCATTCCTTTCTACAGCTGAGTAAAATTCATTGTGTGTGTGTGCGTGTGTGTATACCGCATTTTATTTATCCATTCACAGTTGATAGACACTTTGGTTGCTTCTGTTTTTGGGCAATTGTGAATAATCCCATTTAGAACATCAGTATGAAAATGTCTGTTCAAGTTCCTGCTTTCAAACCTTCTGAGCCATTAATCATTTTAAAAAAAATAAGTCAACTAAAGGTGTCCTAATTGAGCCAGCCTCAATTAAAAGTGCATTTTGCAGTCATCAAGAGAAAGTAATAAATGTTGTCAAGAGAAAGACAGGGCACTTGTCAGGCAGATAGTGACTTTAAACAGGAAGAAGAGCATTTCGAAGCCAATTACAAGATCTGCAGAAAGTAAGTCAAGGACCATGAAGAAAGCTAGAAAGAACCATTTCTTCTTCTCAGAGCCAATTCTGTCCCTTCAGCCTAAAGCTCATGATCATCAGTTGAGAGCAATTAAGGGAAATCTCATCATTATCATCTCCAGAATAACAGAAACAGTGCTTAAGATTTTGCTACAAAAAGTGGATCCTCATTCGTTTGATGATCTAGATGGCACATTTGCTCCCCAATGCCTGGGCATGGGATGCGGCTTCCTCTGAGACAGATGGGTCTCCATTGCCTCTCCTTGAAACAACAGCCCCTTAGCTGCCAGGCTTTCCCCTTCCCCTCCTCCATTCTCAAATCTAATGTTTCCAAGTGAATATGGATGGGGAGTTCATAGCAAAAGGCCGTCTTCTTCTGCCCTCTCCTCCAGAAAGCCTTGAGAAGTCACCCCAATACTCACAGATGGCTTCCCACCAAGGGGCCGTTGTCCCCTTATCCTCTGTCAGTACAGGTTTCCCTGGACACTTCTATACAGAAGATGAAGATGAGTCACCTACTGGCTTCACTGAGCCTCCACAAGACCCTGCTAGTCCAAATCCTGAAACACCACAAGCACATTAAGTTATTCCATTTTTCATTTTTCTTCAAAAGTATTTTTAAGTTATCTATATTCATTTTTCTTTAAAACTCGTTTTACATAAGTCAATGTACGTTTGCTCAAATTGTACCTACATAATATTAAAAATGTCAGTATAGATTTTTAGTAGTAATGACTTAAATACTCATTATATTTTAGCTTTCAGATAATATAGGTTGTAACTTTTAATTTTATCACCCATTCTACTTTTCTGAACAATATACTATTATGTGGAAGAAGTTCATCCACCAGAAAAAATTGAAATATCAAAACACTTGCTCTCTGCCAATATTTCCATGTTGCTGAATGGTGAGGGAAAAGAACTTACTTGCTGATCGCCATAAATGTTAGATTAAAAAAGGGATAGCAGTGATGATTGAGTGGAGGGGCAGGTGTGTGAAATGAGGAACCAGAAGTTCTCTTAGTGGTCTGGATCTATCCAGGCTGTTGTCCTCTGTCTTTTGGGACCCTGACCAGGGCTGGATAGAGCTCAGCTGCTTAGAGGCAGTTAGAAGCTGGGATCCCTCAGTTCTCTTCCACTTTACCAGGACATCGGGACAATTCGGGCCCTCTCTCTTCATCTGGGTGAAGAGCCTGCCCCAGTGTCACCTGTGACCTTACAATGCATGTGCTGAGCCCTTTGAGATAGCCTGAGCCAAGCTCCGGGGTATCTCCAGCCTTGGGACTGGAGTTTGGGGTATGAGAGAAGCTGTGCCCAGCAGCCTAGTTGAGCTGAGATCAAGTATGTCCAGGACTGGGTATCAGTCAGGAGCAAAGGAGACCCTGGGTGATGTGGCAAACAGTCTAGGCACTTCAGGTCCAGACCATATCCTCCCTGCAGAGCAACCAGCCAGACTGCCTATCTGGGCCTGCTCCATAGCCACAGCCCTTGTGGGCACACAATGTGCCAGAGACTTCAGGAAAATCAAGCACAAGACCCTCTGTGGACAGCCAGAGCAAGATTTGATCCAGTCCCTAGAATTCACAGTCCATGCTACCTCTCGTAAATTATGGCACTTCACTGAGACTCAGTTTCCCCAGCTGTTACAAGAGAGTAAATATGGGCCCTGCCTTTCAGTGGTCCAGGGAGGGATATGATATGTTCAAAAGGTCCAGCTAGTTGTGCTCAGGATTGAGCTGTGGTTCCTTCTCTGAGGACACAGCACTGAGCTTGCCTCTGTGGACAAATAGGAATGGGACAAGCATCAGGATAGTCCAGGGAAAGGAAGGCCCCAGTGCAAGGACTCTGGTCCTATCAGACCAGGCCATGGGGAAGCAGAGGGAGATACAAGAGGACACAGCTGTGGGGTCAGAGAACTGTCCTGCACCCTTCACCAGTGCATCCCAGTGGCCCGCACTCTGACTGACAGTCTGGTATTCGAGAAGCACACCTTCAGGTCTACCACTGGGGTGAAACATTCACTGCAGATTGATTGTCCTGGCTACCTCCCTTCCCCTGTCTGTAGATTTCACTCTGTTCTCAGGTTCCAAGTGTCTTCATATCTAGCATTTCTTCTGATTTGGTTCTTCCTGGCTCTGAGAATGAGATTCTTATCCCTGCCCCAAGCTCAGACCCCCAGGAAAGTCCCTGCCCTTCTCAGTCTTCCCTCTTATCTCAGGGCCCAGTGATGGTGTCAGCATGTAGCCTAAGGATGTGAGGGAGGCTGAGATTCCAGGCTGTGAGCCCCATGTACCTGGAGGGCCTGGCATCCACCTACATGTCACACCTGGCACCCAGGCCTGGTAGGATGCAGCTGAGAGAGCTCCAGGTGTAATGTCAGTGTTTGTCAACTACAAGAAGGGCCCAGTGAAGCCAAGGCAGGATAATTCAAGAGGCAGGGAGAACCCTGGCTCAGTCACTACCCTTTTCGGTGATGTGGAATAGTGAATTTGCTTCCTCCCTCACACTCAGAAGAGGAAATATAATATTGATGAAATTTAAGGAGATTTTGCTCAAAAGTGACCAGCAGAGAGGCATACCCCAAGTACTCACTAAATGCCTGTCCCTTTTCCTCCCTCCCCTAAAAGTACCCTAATGCCCACAAGGATGATTGGCAATCAGCAACTTCTTGCTGCAGGATTATTCTCCCACCTTGCATTTTTGCCTCTGCCCTCTTTTTACCTTTCTAAGTGTTTCTAAATATTTCTCTCCTCGTTCATTTATTAATTCATTCAATAATATTGGTTACAGGCCCACTATCGACAAGTTTCCATGTGAGATGGATGGATGACCTAGTTAGGATTATCCAGAGTAACAGAGCTGACTCTATATATATACATATATATATTTATTATAGGAATTGACTCATGCAGCTAACTGTGTGGACTGGCAAGTCCAAATTCTATAGACAGGTCACAAGCTGGAAACTCTGACAAAGGTGAAATGGAAATCCCATGGGGAAACTGGCAACTGACATAGAGGCATAAATTCTTCATCCTGGCTTCTGAAATCCTCAGACCCATAGCACACACCCCATTCAGAATACCCCCATCTCTGATTGTTCCTTGCTGACCTATGTGCCCAGGCACAGGGCTGAATCTCCCCAACACCAGGCCTGAATGGTGGGACCAGATTATTTTCACTGGCCTCTGCACCCTCCTGGCCTCCTGGATCCTGCCTGGGCAACCTGCCCTCTCCTGGTTCTGTGCCCCTCTCTCTACCCTAGGGCAGGAAACTATTCTCATTATCGGTGTACCCACATGATCAATGGGGTGCTTGCAATGCAGCCACTGGGTGAAGGGAATTTTCTCCTAACTAGAAATGTTCTTATTTATGCAAAAGTGAGTTGTTTATTCTTCCCAGAAAGAACTTAAGAGGAAAGAAAGTTTCCTGCTTCATTGCCTGAAGAGGATCTGATGATAGAAGCAGGAGAAGAGTGGGATTAGGGTCAGGCTATGGGTGATTTCAAAAGCTGTAACTAGAGAAACTCAAGGATGACAGGAAGATGGGTATAGGAAATGAATATCTTATTGTATCTTCTTGACAGTTGCACAGTCTGAGTTCCTATCACAAAGCTATGGTAGGTAGTTGGGCACTTCTGAGTGGCTGCAGCATGGACGTCCAAAGATGTATCTCCCACCCATTCTGTGGTAATTGATAGGGTTTCCTGGATTACAGAGGCAGACAAGGAAAAAATCAAATGCCAGAACAAAATGGGACAAAAATTATAGAGGTGGTTTAAAGACAGAACCTAAGAATTCAATATTCATCTATATTTTATTGCTATATTTTGTTTACTTTTAAGACAATAAGAATACATTTTTTAGATATAAAATGGGACATAAACAATCTACTAGCATTTCTTCCTTTAAAAAGCCATACCAGCTGAGAAATAAATCAAAATAAAAATACAAGTGGTGAGAGTTCTTGGCATAAAATAACTACAGCACACATGGAAAGCAGGGAAACATAAATGTAAGGGTAAAAATAGCTATAAATATAGCTATGAAGAAATGTCTTCACCAAAATAATTTCTGTGACTCAGAAGAGACAAAAATGTAACACTGAAAAAATGTATATAAATTTAATAATAATGCTGGTTCTAAAATCACCTAATCAATAGGAAGAAGACAAGAGGAGTTTGGAGAAAGTAGAATGAAAACTAAAAATAAGCATCCATGTCAATAAATGAACCAAAAATACAAAGAAAGGAAAGAGAAAAAATATATAATACCTAGAAATAAAAGAATATAATACACTGAAATAACACTAAGAAAGTAAGACTAAAGAAATAACATTTAGGAAAAAAAATAGACACAATTGATTCCCTTCTTCAAACTAATTTTAAATATTCCAGCAACAAGACTAGGGAAACTTCTGAAAATTAAAGGGCCCTCCTTAACATACTCAAACTTCAAGAAATACATGGACCTGGAAAGAGGTATTAATTTGATTAAATAGTATTTATTATTTTATTAAAGTATTATTTAAATTAAGTTACCCAAAAGACTAAATAATAATAATTACAAATAAGACCAGCAGTGCTCTCTGAGCTTTATACTTTTAAACAATCTTCACAGTAACTCCATGAAGTAGACATTATTTTTTTTCATGGTGTAGGTGAGGAAACTGAGGCACAAGGGAATTAATTTGCTTGTCCAAGCCCGCACAAGGTATAGTTGACAGAACCAGTATTGAAACTCTAGGAGTTTGAGTCCAGAACCAGGTAGCATTTTCTGCTTTCACAGTAGACCTCAATTGTTTTTATTGAAGTATGATGTACATAAGAAAAATGCATGTCATAAGCGTGCAGCTAAATGAATTTTCATAGTGAACTTACCTGCTTAACTAGCACACAAGGTAGCTACCATCCTAACTTCTAATGGCCTGAATTAGTTTTGCCTATGTTCCCAATTTACATAATGGGATCAATGTCTTGTTTTGGATCTGTCTGCTTTTGCTCAATTTTATGTTTATGAGATGCACCCATATTGTGTGTGTGGTGTGAATCACTCCCTCTTATTGCTATATGGTTTTCCATTGGGTGCATGCCAAAGTTTATTTACCCATTGTGCTCTTCATGAATATTTTGGTAGTTTCCCACATGAGACTTTTAAAAATAGTGTTGCTGTGAACACCCAGGTATAGTTAGTTCTGCTAGAAAGCTTGTTTGGAAATGCAAATTTGTTCCAACATGATCAATATATTAGGGAAATTTTGAATGAAATGGCAGTTTTGTGTTTTCTTATGTCATTTTTTTTCATGAGGATTACCAGAGAAAACTCAAAACCATAAAGGAAAACAAAAAGGCACACATGCTCACACCTCAAATTACCTACCAGCACCCTCAGTTCACTGCATGTGGTATCCTACAAGGTTGTGTGCTGCCATTCTTTTTTATTTGTGAACTTCTGCATATTATTTTAAAAAACAGCAAAGCACATTCGACATCCCAAATATGTCTAAGCATCCTGGTTCAAAAACGCTAAGCAGTACAAGCAAAAGGAAAGCATTAAGTATTGATGAGAAGCTGGAAACAATAGGCATTTTAAAAATTGAGAGAACATGTAGTATCTCATGAGCAACAAGTCATAAATGAATCCACATTCAGATGATCAGAGGTGGCTCTGCAAAAATAAAAGAAAGCTCTATGGCTGGAGCAATTTTCAATGATGCAGACAAGAGGAACCAGGCCTTAAAAAATAAAATGGAAAGCTTGCTGAGCATCTGGATTGAAGACCAAACAGTGAAAAATCCAGAGCAACCTTTCTCACAATGAAAGAGAAAGCACCATCTATATACAAAGTCCTTAAACAGTAATTGCCAAATCCTGCCGAAGGGCTATTTTTAGTTCTAGTAGTCGATGTTTTGGAGGTTTCAAATATGCTGCAATTTCTACAGCCTTCAGCTCTCAAGCAAAGCCAAACGTGCAAATGAGAAAGCCACTCAAGAATTTCCAATGGTGATATGAAGATTGAAGTCTATTGAAAGAGAAGACTACATTGGAATGATTTTTTTTTTTAATTTTGATGGAAAAGGCATCCGTTAAGAACACATGCTTGAAAGAACTTATATCTCAAAGTTAGGAAAACATGACTCAGGATTTAAGCCTGCAAAAGATCCCAAATAGTGATAATCCTCATTCCACCATTTTACAATAATCTACAAACTGCAACTCTTGACATCCACTTCCAAAGGAAACCTTAGGTTATTGTCAACGCAAAGTGCCCTATTTATTGTCATATTTATGAATTTCTTAACCATTTTACTTGCATAAAATGGTACTACCATTTTTATTAGATTATCTTTTCCCCACTTTTTTATTTGTTAGAGAAGTTGTGGGTTTACAGAACAATCATGCATAAAACACCATCTTCCCCTATTCTGCCCTGTTATTTAACACCTTGCATTGGTGTGGAACACGTTAGAAGGATGAAAGCACAATTTTACAATTGTACTATTAACTATAGTCCATAGTTTAACTGAGGGTTCACTTAGTGAAGTTCCAAGGACTTTATTTTTTAATTTTGATTCTGTTACCATATCTACAACCCAACATTTCCCCTTTTAACCAAATTCTGATACACATATTTCAGTGCTGTTAATACATTCACAACGTCATGTACCATTGCCACCATACATTACCAAAACATTTCCATTATTCTACATAGGAATCTCGCACATTTTAAGACTTAATTTAAAATGACATTTTAAAATTATGTACCTCAAACCCAATTTTTTCCAAAATCCCTGTGGTTTTTATTGTGTGGTTTTGCATGGTGCAGTGATTTTAATAATGCATGTTTCACATTATAGCAGAACTGACTGTACATGTTTTTGGTGAATATATGTATACATTTCTATTGGGTATACTGAGGACTGGAAATGCTAGATCAAAGGTATACATTTGCTTAACTTTAGTTGATACTGACTGTTGTTAAAAATGAGTATACTACCACTAGTAGTGATGAGAGTTCTGGTTGTTGCATATCATGGCCAAAACTTGGCATTTTTGTTTCTTTCTATTTTAGCCATACACATGAGTATGCAGTACAATATTGGTTTTAAGTTACATTTCCTTGATGACTAATGAAGGAGAACATTTTTTCATTTGATACTTGGCCATTTGGGTGTTCTCTTTGGTGAAGTGTCTGTTCAAATCTTTTACTGTTTATGTTTTTGTTTATTTCTTTTTTGGCATGGGCAGGCTCCGGGAATTGAACCTAGGTCTCCAGCTCAGGAGGTGAGAATTCTTGCTACTGAACCACCATTGCACCACCCTTACCATTTATTTTCTTAGTAAGTTATCTATTGGTTTCTTACTGATGTCAAGGAGTGCTGTATATAATCATGATAGATACTGTCTTCTCCCACTCTGCTGGCTGCCGTTTCACCCAAGAGGAAGTGGCACAAATGCTCATAGCCACTGCTCCTGCTACATTCCTTCCCTCTCCCAGCCTACAACTATGCCCACATGTGGAATCTGTATAACCAATAGGAAAAAGAAGAGAAAATCCAGGAACCACCCAAAAGTGGACAATTGTAGCACTACTGCCCCTTTCTGGGATATCCCTGAAGGGAAGTGGTGAAGGGAAATCCTCCCAATGAGCAGAACTTTGAGGGATGCCCTTCGTTATTCATCTTTCCAGAAAGGAAAAATGGCCAGAGGTATGAGTCCATAAAAATTCAGAAGCTGTGCTCAGCAGTTTGGCTGCATGGTCAGGGATTTGAAACAAACAAACATAATTGTAAAATTGGTTACAAGGTGGTTTGGGGAAGAGGTATGAGGATAGACCTCTCTAAATGGGCAAAGAAAATGTGAAGGCATTTGTATACACCATGTGAATGCTCACCAAACAGTGACCTCAATATAGAGAAGGATTTTAATAATCGAGTGGATAGGATGGCCCCTTCTGTGGCTCCCAGATAGCCTCTTTCCCCAGACATTCCTGTCATTGCCCAACAGGCCTATAAACAAAGGGGTCATCAGGAATGGACACTATGCAAGAATTAACCAATATGTCCTTCCTGTCACCAAAGCCAATCTAGCTACAGCCAATGCTGAGTGTCCAATTTGCCAACAGCAGAGACCAACACTTAGTCCCCAATATGGTGCCATTCCCCAAAGTTATCAAACAGCTACCTGGTGGTAGGACAAGTATGATGGGCTGCTTCCATCATAGAAGGGGCTGTGCTTTGATCTGGAATAGACACTTACTCTAACATGGATTTGCCTTCCCTGCACACTTTGCTTCTGCCAAAATGACCATGCATGGACACTTAGAGAATGCCTAATCCACCACCATGTTGTTCCACCCATCATTGTTTCTAACTGAAGAGCTCACTTCACAGCAAATGAAGTGCCACAATAGGCCTACATGCTCATGGAATTTACTGATCTTACCATGTTCACCACCGTCCTAAAGCACTGGCTTGATAAAAAGGCGGAACAGCCTTTTGAAGACTCAGGTACATAGTTAACATAGCAATATCTCAATGGGCTGGGCTCCAAAAGGCTGCATATGCTGTAAATTAGCATCCAATATACAATGTTGTTTCTCCTATAGTTAGGATTCATGCACAGGTCCAGGAGTCAAGGGATGGAGATGGAAGTGGCTCCACTCACTATTACCCTTAGTGAGTCTTGTTATAAGGCTCATTAGTGAGTCAGTTTTGTTAAATGTTTGATGTGCACATCAAAATAGTATTTGAAAATAATATGCATTATTGTATTGGTGGATACAAGTTCTTACATATATTTATTAGCTGAAATCCATTAGTTATATTTTCAAATATTTTATATCTGTTCTGTGATTTTTTGTTGTTGTTATAGACTATGGACCTGTCTAGTTCTTTTAATTCTTCAAATTTTTGCTTTATATATTTCGAAGCTATTTATTATGTATATAAAAAATTGAGAATTTTATCTTCCTGGTGGATTTACACTTTGATCCTTATGAAATGTCCATTTATTTCATCTCTAAGATTGCCTTGTATCTCTAATTTGTCTATTTGCAACAGTTATCATTTGGTTAGCATTTGAGTATATTTTCCATCTTTTTATTTTAACCCTTCTGAGTCTTTCTCTCCATCCTTTGCTTTTAATCATTTGGCGTCCCTTCTGAGCAATGTATTATTGGGTGTCCTTTTTATCCAGTCTGTTAATGTTAGTCTACTAATGATGAATTCAGTCCATTTTTTTAACATAGTTACTGGTTACGCTTGGATATATATCTGTCATCATTCTATTTGTTTGTCTTTTTGCTATGTTTCTCATCCCTTTTATATTTTTTCTCTTATTTCTTGCCCATTTTTGATTAATCAGTGTACGTATTTTTATATTTCCCCTCATTTATTTCCCCATACATAGATTTTTAATTAAACCTTCTTTTTCTTCTCTTTTAGAGGTTCCCTATAGACTAAATTATGCATTTTTGTCTCACCATCTTTAATAAAAATTAGTCCTTACTCTTACCAGTTCACAGACAATGCTTGAATCTTGGAACCCCTTCCTCCATTTTGTGTTATTGTTTCCATTCATTTTAATATTAATTTAATAATGTCTCACAAAATAATGTTATTATTTTTAAATAATCAATGTTCATATATATATATTTTTTTTTTTAATTTGCATATGGGCAGGAGGCACCAGGGATCGAATTCCAGACCTCCAGCACGGCAGGTCAGAGCTCTGCCTGCTGAGCCATGGCAGCCGCCCATGTTCATATATATTTATTAAGAGATTTTCTCTTTCCATTGTTCTTACAGCATTTTCATGTTTATTTTTGGGATCATTTTCCTCTTTTATTAGAATTTATTTTAGTGGATGTCTGCTGGCAATGAATTTATTTAATTTTTGTTTCTGTGGAAATGTCTTTAAGTTGCCTTACCTCTTCAAGAATATTATTGGTGCATACAGAATTCTATGTTGGCAGTTATTTAACTTTTTGTTTTAAAGATGCATTTCCATTGAATTCTGATTTTATTAATTTCTTTTGGTAAGAAAGCTATCAGTCTTATTAATGCTCTATTTCAGGGGAGGTGTCTTCAAGTAATGTCTCTTTTCTAGCTGCTTTTAAGAATTTCTAGTTTTTACTAGTTTTATTAATAATATGTCTATAAATGTTCTTTTTGGTATTTCTCATTTGTGGAGTTTTATGATTTCTTAAATCTGTGGCAAAATGTCTGTTTATAATTTTAGAAAATGCCCAGCCATTTTTTCCTTAAATGTTGCCTCTGCCCTGTTCTTTCTTTACTTCACTTTTGAAACTCCGATTACACATAGGTTAAACTTTTTATCATGTCCCATATGTCTCTTATACTCTTTTACATATTTTGCTATCCTTTTTGCTTTCTGCCTCAGCCAGAATATATTCACCTGACAATTTTTTTTGTCTTCCTGCTTTATACAATCTAGTTTTAAACTCATCTATTGAGTTTTAACTTTGATTTTTTTCATTTTTCAATATTTAAACTTTTACTGCCTTGATGAAATTCTTTCCCTTATTATCTATTTTCTTAAACCTATTGATCACAGCTATTTTAGAGTCCATCTTTGATAACTACAATATCTGAGTCATCTGTGTTTCTAGTTTCTATTTTTTCTCTTGTTCTTAATTATCAGGATGCCTGGAAATTTTTATTGATTATTAAACATTTTATATGATAAACTGTAGAAGCTCGAGAAGATATTCTCTTCTCCCAGATTACTTTCACTCTGGTATACAGAGTATGGGCAGGTCACCTTAATACAATCAGGGACTGAGCTGACTTCAATTTGAGTTACAGGTTTTATGACATTTCTTTTTTTCTTTCTGGTTCATTCCAACCCTGGAAACTACAGCTCTCTGAGAGTTTTTGCAAAAGTCCTCCTTTTAATGGCTTCTGAAGCATAATTTTTGTCTCCTTGTCACCATGAAGTGGTAAATAATTCTACTTTGAAACTCATGATCTTTGTTCCTCCCATCTTCCATCCCTGCCCTATGAAATTAAAGATATGACAACCAGCTTAAGGACAAAACTGGCTGTATACTGATATTACTTTTCTTGGCCTCTCTTCTCACTGGGATCTTGTCATTCCCATGTTCTTATTGTCTTGGCATCCCCAAATTTCAATTTTTCTCTCTGTTCCTGTGGGATTTCCACAGAGTCTGCTGGCTTCTCTCCCTCTTAGCTTCAAACATTTCCTGGCTCTGGATTCTCTACTTGCTCAGTACCAAGAATAGGCAAATACCCTGAAGAGACAAGCAACAACAGATGTCATCCTATTTCTCAAGGGTTTTCTTCTCTGTTAGATTTGGACCTTAAATCCTGGTTGTTTCAATGGCTCCCCGATACTGTCAAACATGTGTTTTTGGTATTCTATCCAGCTTTCTAATTGTTCTCAGTAGGAGCGTTTGCCTGCTGCAGGCTATTCCATGATAACTTCTGAGTCATATTTCTTTTTTCCTTATTAGAGAAGCTGTAGGTTTACAGAACAATCATGCATAAAATACAGGGTTCTCATATACGACCCTACTATTAACACCTTGCATTAGTGTGGAACATTTGTTACAACTGATGAAAGCACATTTTTATCATTGTATTATTAACTATTATCCATGGTTTAATGTATGTTAGACTATTCTAGTATTTTACATGGATCATAATATGAAAATTTCTACCATTTACCATTCTCATTTGAAAATATTTCTAATATTTTACTTCATACCAGCACACACAGATCTACCTCTATTCTTTGACAACTATAGAATGTAGCACTGCATAGATAGACCATTATTTATTTACTTAATATCTTATCAATGGACCGCTTTTTTACCTTCTAATTATTAAAATTTTCAACATGGAAAAAAATGGCTATAGTACAATAAGCATTCATTTATTCACCACCACACTTTACCATATTTCGGTTCTCATAAGTGTTTCAGCATGCATTTCCTAGGAATAAAGATGTTTCTCCTTCATTAGCATTATGTATTGGACAGTTTTTATTGTGTCAAGTATTTTGCTCATTCAAATGTGCTTTAATAAATAATGCAATCAGGGGCGGAGCTGACTTCAATTTGAGTCACAGTTTTTATGAAATTTCTTTCCTTATATTTTATATTTCTTATATTTTGGCTAATCTATGCCTGTATTCCACCAAGTATATTCTAAGTAGTGGGTCTGTTAGTTCAAAGCGTGGGTACATTTTAAATTTTGATAAATTATTGGCATATTGTTCTCCAGAAAAGTTGAACCAAGTTTCACTCCCAACAAACAGTATATAGGAGGGTCTTTGAAGGAATGAGCTTTTGAAGTCTCTCTTTGGGTGTCTCATCTGGTGAACTTGGCATCCTGCGATATACTGTGTTGTCAATTAGCACTTGAAAATCACCATTTGGATCAAGACACTCAGGACTACTTACACCCAGGGGTTCTTTTCAAAACCTTAGCGTCCTCTAAGAGAAGACAAACACCAAGCACACATAGATTCTAAAATTTCAACTCTGTTGATCTAACTATATCTCAATCATAAAAGGATCTAGTAAACTGTTCCTAGATAAAAGAGAATTCAGTTTCATGGAAGCACGAAAGGAAAGAGGCGTGCCAATAAAACATGGTCGGTGAGTGTGTCAAGCAGCTCGTACTCGTGCTATTTTTAATCTCGTTAACATTCTCCCTATCATCATAGAGAATCAAATTAAGTGTTTCATTTCAGAAATACAAGAAAATATTATGGTAACCATGAAAATATTTATATAGATAAAACCACTGAATGGTAAAGTTTATTACACTAAATTCAGATGAAATTAATTGATCCTCTGTTACGTTAAACAAAGTGCTTTAGACACTGTAGAGCATGAAAAAGAAGTGAAATATAATCATTCCACATGGTTAAAGCCATTTAAGTTTTGCCAGGAGGATGGCAGAGGGAATTGGTAGAGCAAGCACACCTTCTGAATATAACTAGCTGTGCAATGAATAATTAATTGAAACAGAATCTTTGCTTTATTTTCCAATTACATGATGCCATTGAGCAAGATTCTCTCACACATGTTTATAATAGTATTGGCAACTAATATTTGTAAAGATTTGTCAAAATTGCAAAAGGGTTTGAATATTTGTTCTTAAATTCATCCTCAAGTTTTATAAATAAGCAAGCAAAGCCTCAGGAAAAAAATAGAGAATAATTTCACTTGCCTAGGTATTCTCAAAGCTGAAATTAAACATAGAATGGATGTATGCCATTTTCCTCATTTAAATATTAATGAAAGTTTATATTAGTAAATACAGAAAATCAAAGACTTAACTAATTTTTTTAAGACAGTGAATAGTAATAATCATCTACATCCCTACAATAGATCTGTAAATGTCTTATGTCAAAACAATGTTCATTTTATTCAATGTTTTGGTAGAAACAAAACAGACCAGACAAATAAAATTTGATACCAGTCAAAAGTAGTGGGTTCCCAGCCAGATGCACTCAAATGACCAATTTCTGACGCACCAGGCTTTCAAAGAGAAAGAATATATTACTAAGCATGAAGCAGGAGATCAGATGGCCTGTGGGCATAAAACTTTGTCTCCTCAACTGCATTAACTGCATAGTTTTATGGGACCAAAAGATGGGCAGGTTTTAGAATAGTCAGTACAGTGACAAAGTTAGAAATGATCTAATTATTGAACATGTGCAGATTGATAACATGCTTAGTCACAGAATATATGCAAGAAAATGATGGCCTTAATATGAGGGTGGGCATGATTTTTAGTATTATAATGAGCTATAGGTCACTTATTGATTAAAATTTAAGCTCCTGCACATGTCAGGAGGCCCAATTTGGTTAGATCCAGCTGCATCTAGTAAGATTGTTTTGGATTTGGGGGGGGGGAGTTAATTCTGGGCTGACTCAAGTCCTTTCAATAATAAACATTAGAGACTGTCTTTAGTGATCATAAGACCCTAAAGCTGAAAAACAGGATAAGGAGATACAAGTGGGGCAATTACAAGGTTTTTACAATCACAAGATAAAGTCTATATAGTTATACAATCATTATCAAAGATCAAGGGAGCTGGATTACAGTTCAGTAATTCCCAGGCATTTCCTTCTGGGTATTCTAATATACTAGAAAGTGAAAAAGAAATATCTATATTATGATTTCCATAATCATAATCATTTATTAAATCCTAACTTCTTGGTTAAAAACTTCCAAGAATGCCACTACCCAGAAATAAATACTGTCTGCATGTTGGTATATAGCTTTCCAGAATTGTATTTGTAGAGGTATACATGAATGGTAATCTGCTATTTTAGTTTAGGAATATATTGAGAGCGGTTTTCCATACCAATAAAATATTTTTCTTTACATTTACTATGAAAATTCCTCTATTATTATAAAAATAACAAAGAACTTGAAGAGTTCAAGCAGCTTAAAGGACCTCCCTCCCATCCGTAACCCCCATCAACAACTGCATATTCTCACATATAACATATTTTGCCTTAACGCAAATGCAAGTGCTGTAGATATACTATTCTGCGTTTCTATTTGCTCACTTAAGAACGTATTATTGAAACCTTTCATTTCACTACACACATAGTGTATGCCATCGGATGGCCATATCAAAATTAATTTAATCGGCATGCAACTAATAGAAATGACCATTCAGCGGCTGTGTTTTGGCATCACAAATACTGCTGCCATAAATACATCTAGCAATGGTAAAGGTGTTATGGTGGCTTTAATGTACCAGGCACTGTTCTAAGTGATTGACATAACTTTTTAAAATAATAACTCATCAATCCTCAAACCAACTTTATGAGGTGGTTACTATTATTATCTTACTTTTACACCTGAGTAAAGAGGCATAGGGGTTTTAATAAATGGCTCAAATTACATATATAGTAAATACATATTTATTTCCACATGTTAATAAATACATAAAATAATTTCAAAGGTATCTGAGTCAAATAGAATATACATTTTAAATTTCGATTGATATGGTCAAATTGCCGTTGAAATGAGGCTATCAATTATATACTCCCTTTAACAGTCTGTGAAATTTTCTGAATCCTTCACTCAGTGATGTTGGGCATCATGAAACTTTGTAATTGGTGCCAGTGTAACAGATGGGAAATCCAGTTGTTGGTTCTGTGTACATTACTTTAATTATGAATAAGTTTGGTTGGCTCTTCATATAATTATTAGCTATTTGTAATTTCTCCTCTATAAACTGTACTATAAATATTTTTTGCCATTGGGTTGTCAATTTGTAAGATTTTCTAATATGCCAAAGAAAATAACCCTTTGTCAAATATTTTGTAAATATTTTCCAAGTTTTGCTATTAATTTTGTTTGCAAAATTTTATGACAGTATTTTTAGGCACTAAATTTAATTTGTATATATTAGTTTTTTCCTAAAGTCTCATGGTGCTTTAGTCAAAATTCAGTTACAATATAATGCAATACTTCAACAATATAATACTTACGTATTTGGCATTTTAAGTTGAGTATACAGGCTAGATGCTCCATTAAATTAAATGAATAATGAATGCTGTCAGAATCCCGGGAGGCATCTAGGACAGAGAAACTTAGGAGAACTGTGGGTGGGAGAGGAGAGGATGAGGGACTGTTGGAAAATACTTATATCTTGCTTACTTAGAACTAGTCCTGGAATAGATCAGAAACTGGGCTGGCAATTCCATATTGATCTGGTGTCATCTTGAAGAGTCTGCTCATACCCTTTTCTGTCCCTCGAGTGCCCTGTAAAGGAATCCTGAGGCTATGGAGGTTTCTTGACACAGGTTAGAGAAGAGTGACCTGGAAGGAATTGTGTAAGCCATTTCCATGGTGGAGCAGAGCTTCAAAATCCTCAAACTGACTCTACTAGATTTTAAAATGTTGATTACATGAGTACCATTATAATAGTATTAATTCAATCATAATAAAACAACAAAAAATCACTTCAGTTCCACCATAATAGCCCTCAGTAATAGTATCTACAATGTATCGAGACCACACTATACCAGGAACTCAGCTAAGCATTTGACATGTATTGTCTCACGTATTCTTCACAACAGTCAATGAGTTATCCCCATTATACAGATGAGAAAACGAAGACTCAGAGAGCTTAAATGATTTATCCAAGATCATGGATATAATCAATGGCAGAACCAGGATTTAGCATAGGTCTGTCTGACCCCAATGCTTGTGACTTTATCCTTTATTGTCCTGTCATCCCAACAAATTAAACTACATTATCCATACTTCCAGGCCTTGTCAATTCTTTTTACATAATTATACCAAATATGTAATTTAGATTATTTTACAAACTTAACTTTATATAATAGGTATACAATCCATTAACAAGTCCTGTTGCATCTACCTTCAAAATATACTTGTAATCTGTAATCCACTTCCCTTCATCTCCAATAGAACTACTCTTATCTTTCTCCTGTAATTTTCCAATTCATTTTTTGAAATTTTTAATTGAGAAATATACACAAAAAAGCAATAAATGTCAAAGCACATTTTAACAAGTAGTTGTAGATTTCAAAGTTTGGTCTGGGTTGCAGTTCCACAATTTCAGGTTTTTCCTTCCAGCTCCTCTAAGACACTGGAGACTAAAAAGAAATATCAATATAATGATTCAGTAGTCATATTCATTTGTTAAATCCTAACTTCTCTGTTATAACTCCTCCTTCTCCTCCTTCTCCTTTGATCCTTCTCCCAACCTTTAGGGATATTGGGTTATGCCCATTATAACTTTTATCGTGCTGAAAAGGGGTGTCAACAACATGGGACATGGAGATGTAACTTGTGATGTCCTTAGAGAGACTGGCACCTCTGGGTCTCAGGACTTATCTGGCCTAGGAACCATATGAAGGTTTTAGGTTTCTGAAAAGTAAACTTAGTGCGTACAACTTTTGTAGGATCTCAGATGGAGCACTAGGTGTTCCTTAGGCTTAACTGGAGATGTTGGTTGGGATTTGGCAAACCATGGCAAATAGCCATATCTAGCTGAAGCTTATGTGAGAGTAGACTCCAGAGTAGCTTCTCAACTCTATTTGAAATCTCTTAGCCACAGATACTTTATTTTGTTAAATTTCTTTTTCCCCTTTTGGTCAGGAAAACATTGTCAATCCTATAGTGCCATGTCCAGGTTCATCCCTGGGACATATTTCCCCATATGGGGGTGGGGGAAAGTGATGATTTTACTTGCAGAGGTTAGAGAGAGAGAGGCCACATCTGAGCAACAAAAGAGGTTCTCTGGAAGTGACTCTTAGGCATAATTATAGGTAGGCTTAGTTTTTCCACAACAGAAATAAATTTCATAACAGTAAGCCAATCAGGGATTTGGCCTTTAACTTGGGAATCTCTGGTGTTTGAGAGAGTATCAGGGGTTTCCCAGATGGGAAAGTTTAATATTTCATATTTTTCTCTCCAGTCCCTCAAAGAACTCTGCCAATATTTTTTCATTATCTGCCCAACATACTCTGGGATGTAGCCAGTTATTACATTAAGCTATACAACATTACAAGCCTTCGTTCCCATTCTGGGCTCCAGGTAGTTGTTTAAATGAACTATCCAGATAAGTTGAGTTAGATTGTATGCTACAGAAAATTTAGGTTTTGGAAAAAATAAAGCCTTCTTCCTTTGGTCTTATACAGTAGGTGAAGTTTTAAATATATAGACACCATCATCCTTTAGTCTGTATTACAATTTACCTTAGTCCCAACCACATTGCCTTCACTATTATTTCTAATTGAAGACTGATCTCATTTTCAGTTTCTTTAACAGTTGTTGTATGTAGCAATGCTGATTTTAAGAGCTGCACTACTCCAGTTCTGAGTCTTAGATGTCACACAGGTACCCAAAGCTCCAGGGAAATGCCAGGTTATACACACATAGCACAGCATCTCAGAATCTAGAAATAACACTTAACAGCCCAGGAATAAATGTGACTTCTATAAGAGCTCACAATCTAGGCCCCAATTTTCTTACAAGTATCCTCTAAAAGAAACCATACAATATTTGTCCTTTTGTTTCTGGCTTATTTTTTTTTATCGGCCAAGATTTAAACTCAGAAGAGTAATGCAAGCAAAATTATAATTCATTAATTATTCTATTGCTTTTCCTCCTTGCAGAAATAAGGTATATACTTTAAAGTCACACTATACTTTCACTTCACTCTGTCCTGTGTTTATTTTTATTCCTACAACTAGCACCCAAGTTCCCTGGAAGTAGGAATCTTCTTTAGTATCCCTAATAGCATTTGTTAAAAACTTAGCCTGTGGTATGTATTAGTACAAGCTTCCCGAAGTAATGATCACTATAAAACTGTATTCTTGGCATCCCAAATGGATTTACTCAAGCAGATTCCAGTAATCAGTACTATAAACCTGGTTCTGGCTTTTTTCCCATTGATTAATGTATTGACCCAAATCTCCATTCTTGGGAACAAGTTTACATTTGAACACTATCCAAAATATATGTTAAGTGCTTTCATTTTCTGGTCATTCTGTCTTTTGTCTTTCCCTTTGGGTCATGGTATTCAACTGAAATAGTGGATTTGAAAGGTCAATAACAAGCTTTATTAGATTGTCAGGACCTCTTCTAGGTTGTATGAATTACACCTAAAATGTCCTGATCTTTGAGCCAATTTATTCAGAACTAAAGACGCAATTCTCTGCATTTTCTACACCTATAAGCTGAGTGAGACATAGAATAATTTCTCTGAGCACATTTGTGCTAGATTTCTAAATCAGACTTTTGACATTCACATTTTTGAGAAGCCTCTTTGCCTTTCCCTTTCTCTTCATAATAGTAACTGACATTTTTTATATTCTTTGAGCATTTATAAAGTGCTTTGATGTGGTCCCCTGAAGAGGGTGTCAATTAGGACAGAAGTGGGGACGTGGAGTGATCTTTGATGCATCTTTCTTTTTTTGGTTTGTTTTGAATTTTCTTCCATTTTCATTTTTTTATTTATTAATTTAAAAAAATTTAACAACAAATGATCAAAAACATCTTAACATGTGATCTGGCTTATTTTGCACCACAGAATGACAAGTTTCATTCACATCACTGTCTGCCTCCGGACTTCATTCCTTTCTGTAGCTGCACAATATTCCATCCTATGTGTACACCATAGGTAACCATTCTGCTTCTCATTCATTGTACCCTTCAGCTACCTCCACCCCCTGGGCATTATGGATCATGTCCAAAATAAACAATTCATGTCTCACAGTATCCTCACTTAGTTGAATAAGCAAAATCACTTTCAGTTTTAGACAATTTTCATTGCTTCAATAAGAAAAATAACAGATAAACACACCCTCATCAAAGAGAGAATCCAAAACTCCTCTTAACTCTTGTCCCTACCCCCTCCCCAATTATTTACCCCGAGTATTGCTGTAGTACCTGTGATGTCTTCCTGTTAAATATAGGCCATAGCATGCAATAGTATTTTTTCCCTTTATATCCCTTTATTATTTACTCTTTGTACAAGATTCATACCTTTGAAGGGGCTTATGCAAGAACTTATTTATATTTGTAGTGTTAATCAGTGAGATGCATGGCTCTGTACATAGACCTTTCTATCAAATTCACCTTTAATATGGCAATATTACTTATAAACCTCCTAATGAACTACCATCACATCTACCCATTCCCATACATTTAAGTTCAACCACATTGGGTCACTGTTCACCTATCCCTAGCTTCTCTGTATCACCAGGTCCCCTATATTCTACATTATAGGGGTTTCTCTGAGTTTACCTTTACTAGGGTCATATTAGCAATATCATACAGTATCTATCCTTTTGTGTCTGACTTATTTCACTCAGCATTATGTCCTCAAGTTTTATCCATGTTGCCATATACTTCAGTGCTTCATTTTATCTTACTGATGCATATATTCTTCATACATATATACTACATTTTGTTTATCCACTCATTTGTTGATGGACACTTTGGTTGTTTTCATCTTTTGGCAATTGTGAATAATGCTGCTATGAACATCGGTGTGCAAATATCTGTTAGCGTCACTGCTTTCAACTTTTCTGGGTATATACTGAGTAGTGGTATGCTGGGTTGTGGAGCAACTTGATATTTAGTTTTCTTAGGTACCGCCAAACTGTCTTGCATAGCACCTGTACCATTATACATTTCCACTAGCAGTGAATACGTGTCCCATTTTCTCCACATTCTCTCCAAAAGTTCTAGTTTCCTATTTGTTTAAAAGCAGCCATTCTTATAGGTGTGAAATGATATCTCACTGTAGTTTTTATTTGCATTTCCCTTATAACTAATGAACATGAACATCTCTTCATGTGTTTTTTAGCCATCTGTATTTCCTCTTTGGAAAGATGTCTATTCATATCCTTGGCCCATTTTATAATTGGGTTGTTTGTTCTTTTGTTGTTGTGTTATGTGATTTCTTTATATATGTTGGCTATCAAACCTTTATCAGATATATGGTTTCCAAATATTTTGTTTTTTTCCAAATATTTTCTTGATTTGGCTGCTTCTTCATCTTTTTTGACAAAATCCTCTGAGGTACAAAAGCATTCGATTTTGAGGAGTTTCCAATTATCTATTTTTTCTTTTATTGCTTGTGTTTTGGACGTAAAGCTTAAGAAGCTATCTCCTATTATTAAGTCTTGAAGATGATTCCTTATATTTTCTTCTAGGAATTTTATGGTACTGGCTCTTTTATTTAGGTCTTTGATCCACTTTGAGTTAAGTTTTGTATAGGATGTAAGGTAGAGCTCCTCTTTCATTCTTTTGGCTATTGATATCCAGTTCACCCAGGCCCATTTATTGAAAAGACTATTCTGTTCCAGCTCAGTGGATTTGGGGGCCTTGTCAAAGTTCAATTCACCATAGATTTGGTGGTCTATTTCTGCATTCTCAATTCAATTCCATCAATCAATATGTCTATCTTTGTGCCAGTACCATGCTGTTTTGACTATTGTGGCTTCTGTGGCTTGTGACCATACGGCCTTCTGATATTGAGAAAGTTTCTTTCAATTCCTACCTTTTGAAGCATCAAAAACGATGCTGAATTTTGTCAAACGCTTTTTCAGCATCAATTGAGATAGTCATATGATTTTTCCTTTATGGTTTGTTAATGTGTTGTATTGCATGGATTGATTTTCTTGTGTTCAACCACCCTTGCATTCCTGGTATAAAGCCTGCTTGGTCGTGATGTATAATTCTTTTAATATGTCATTGGATTTGCAAGTATTTTGTTTCTGCAAGTATTTTGTTGAGAATTTTTGCATCTATATTCATTCAGGAGATTTGCCTGTAGTTTTCCTTTCTTGTAGGATCTTTATCCAGTTTTGGATTTACAGTGATGTTAGCTTCATAAAATTAGTTAGGTAGTGTTCCTTTTTACTCAATTTTGTGGAAGTGCTTGATCAAGATTGGTTTAGCTCTTTTTGCAGTGTTTGGTAAAACTCCCCTCTAAAGTCATCTGGCCCTGGGCACTTTTTGTAGGAATATTTTTGATGACTGATTGAATCTCTTACTTGTGATTGGTTTGTAAGATATTCTTTTTCTTCTTGAGTCAGTGTAAGTTGTGCTTGTGTTTCTAGGAAATTGTCCATTTCATCTAAGTTGTCTAGTTTTTTGGCATATATTGTTCAAAATATCCTCTTATGATTTTTAAAAATTTTCTTCAGGGTCCTTAATAATGAACCCCCTCTCATTTCTGATTTTGTTCATTTGCATCCTCTCTTTTCTTTTCATTGCCAGCCTAGCTAGGGATCCATCAATTTTGTTGATTTTCTCAATGAACCAACTTTTGGTTTTATTGATTCTTTCAGTTGTTTTTCTTTGGTTTTCAATTAATTTCCTTCTGTTTTAATTTTTATTTCTCTTCTTTCATTTGCTTTGGGGTTAACTTGCTGTTCTTTCTCTAGTTCCTCCACATGAGCAGTTAAGACCTTGAATTTTGTTCTTTCTTCCTTTTTAATATAGGCATTTAGGGCAATAAATTTCCCTCTCACACTATCTTTGCCACATTCCATGAGTTCCAGTGTGTTGTATTCTCATTTTCATTTGTCTCCAGATATTTACTGATTTCACTTGCAATTTCTTCTTTGACCCACTGATTATTTAAGAGTGTTATTTAATCTTGTTATATTTGTGAAGGTTCTGATTCTTTGTTGGTTATTGATTTCTAGCTTCATTCCATTATGGTCAGAGAAAGTGCTTGGAATAATTTCAATCTTTTTAATGTATAAAGATCTGTTTTGTGCCCCAGTACCTAATCTATTCTGGAAAATATTCCATGAGCACTACAGAAGAACATATATCCTGGTGTTTTGGTGTGTAACAATCTATATATGTCTGTTAGATCTAGTTCATTATCATATTGGTTAGGTTCTCTCTTTCCTTATTGAGCCTCTGTTTGGTATGTTCTATCTATAGAAGAGAATGGTTTGTTGAAGTCTCCCACTATTATTGTTGAAACAGCTATTGCTCCCTTCAGTTTTGCCATTGTTTGCCTCCTTTGGAACTCCTTGATTGGGAGCACAAATATCTATTATTGTTATTTATTCTTGGTGAATTTTCCCTTTTACTAATTTGTATTGTTCTTCCTTGCCCCTTTGACATCTTTAAATTTTAAGTCTATTTTGTCTATTAGTATAGCTTCTCCTGCTTTATTTTGGTTATAGCTTGCATGGAACATCTTTTTCCATCCTTTCACTTTCAATCTATTTGTATCCTTGGGTCTAAGATGAATCTCTTACAAGCAGCATGTAGATGGATCACATTTTTTAATCCATTCTACTAGTCTGTATCTTCTAATTGGTGAACTTAGTCTTTTAACATTCAAAGTCATTACCATAAAGGCAGTTCTAGTTATCAGATCTATATATACTTTTCCCTGTCTCACTTTTTATCCTTTAAGTTGTTCTTACTGATATTCTTAAATTCTGTGCCCTCCTCCAGACTTCCCTTTCCTGTCTTCTCTTTTTCAGCTGACAGGACTCCCAGTATTATTTCTCGAAGAGCAGGTCTCTTGTTAACAAATTTTTTTAGCACTTGTTTGTCTCTGAAAATTTTAATCTCTCCCTCACTTTTTTTTTTTTTTTAATTTGCTTATGGGCAGGAGGCACCAGGGATCGAACTCCAGACCTCCAGCATGGCAGGTCGGAGTTCTGCCTGCTGAGCCATGGCAGCCG
The DNA here is from genome assembly GCA_004026745.1 of Myrmecophaga tridactyla. NCBI lineage: Eukaryota > Metazoa > Chordata > Mammalia > Pilosa > Myrmecophagidae > Myrmecophaga > Myrmecophaga tridactyla. The sequence continues at coordinate 50,990 of PVIY010006760.1, forward strand.
CCCTCTCCCTCACTTTTGATGGACAATTTTGCTGGATACAGAATTTCTGGCTGGAATTCTTTCTCTTTCGGTATCTTAAATATGTTATACCACTGCCTTCTCACCTCCATGGTGCCTGTTGAGTAAGCCAAACTTAGTCTTATGTGACTTCCCTTGTATGTGTTGAACAGTTTATCTCTTACTGCTTTCAAGACTTTCTGCTTCTTTTCAGCATTTTAGAGTTTGATTAGTATGTGTCTTGGAGAGGCTTATTTGGATTTATTGTATTTGGGATTCATTGGGTGTCTTTGATTTGCATATTTATGTCTTTTATAAGGGTTAGGAAGTTTTCCTCCATTATCTCCTCAACTAATCTTCCTAGCCCTTTACTCTTCTCTCCTCCTATGGAACACTGATGATCCCTATATTTGTGCCCTTCATGTTGGCCATCATTTTCCTGAGATCCAATTCCAATTTTTCCATCTTTTTGGCCATTTGTTTTTTGTGCATTCAAATTCAGTTGTCCTTCCCTCTAGTTTGCTTATTCTTTTTTCTAACTCTTCAAATCTGCTATTGTGACTCTCTAGTGGATTTTTAATTTAGTCTACAGCATTTTAATCTCTGTGAGATCCACTATTTTTCTCTTTATTCTTTAAAATTCTTCTTTATGCTCTTCTAGTGTCTTTTTCATGTCATTAGCCAACCCATTGACTTTATGTAGGAGATTTGTATGAATGTCTTATTAGTTGTTCCAAATACTGTGTCTTCTCCAGTGCTTTAATTTGATCATTTGGATGGGCTATATATGCCTACATCTTCATGTGCTTTATGATTTTCTGTTGGCTTTGAGACACTTGATTATCATGATAAGGTTCTTTTGAAAATTTACTTCCCTCACTCATCTAAGATTTTGCATTTGCTTGGGTTTTCTTTGAAGGTCTCCTGTTGCTCTTGGTTTGTCAGTAACTCCCCACCAAACCAAAGTCCAAATCTCATGCAGGAGATGCAACTCTACTTGAAAGTCTGTTGAAAGCTAGGCAGTTAGGCAGTTTGCCAGAGTACACTTTCCAGATCTTGCCAGCAGATGACACTCTTGAGTCACCTCTTCCCCTCAGGTCCGCCTATCCCTGACTGTGGCAGTCAGCTGAGCAGGATGGAGATCTGGTGTAATTCCAGCCAAGGCCATTGGTCTCAGTACATGCTGAAAACCACAAAATGTGGGGCTGGAGGGTGGACTGTGTACACCACAGAACATAGTCTACTTGTGATCTTGATGGGTCTGATTGTCACCAGGTGCCCACTTGGATTGATCTTGGGTTGTGGGACTGAGTATTTCAACTGCCCTTGCCCTCAGCCAACCCAGCTGCACCTGGAAGTGTGGTATGATTTGGCATGCTTCCTCAGCTGCGCCTCTCTGCCCATGCATGCCTTGGGGGCTATGGGCCTCCATGGGGTAAGAGAAATGGTAGCAGGATCCAGTGAGTTTCTTTCACCAACCAATTGTCAGACTGGCTTCACTCTGCATCTTCCCTGCCCAAACATAGCCCCCTAACCCAGTCCTTGTCAAAAACCAGGCACACACAGTGGTCTGTCTCAAGGATCAGGGCAGGCACTACATACTGACAGGAAGATCTGGGCACAGGCAAACCAAATCACTGGCTTCCAGGTTTCCCATGGGAGGTCCTAGCAGCAGAGTTGACAGGGGATATCTCCCAAGTTGGCCCCACTTATTTGTAACCTGCTCCTTCCTACAAACCACCACTTGCCCCAGGTAAAGTCACAACCAAGCACACTCACCCCATTCTCTCCATCCCAATTTCTCCACTTTTTCATCCAGGACCTCCCTACATAGTGTAGAAGACCCTCTCTGGTCCCAGTCATTTTTCTGTCACTTCTCTAGTTGTTCCATGGAGGAGGAGTGAACTCACCCTTTCCTATTCCTCCACCTTCCCAGAAGTCTCTGTATTAGTTTTTATGCTGACTCCGCGGTCTGCAAAAAAAAAAAAGTACCGTTTTTTTGTTTTATTTTTATGTTTCTTTATGTTTGTTTTTATGTCTACCAAACTTCAGATCTACCACTCTTTGTTTCTCTTTTCTGTCCTTCCCTCCCCATTTCTTCTTGTTATTTTTTTCTAATTTGACCTCAGCAGCAGACAGTTAATTGTACCCATCAAATTAAGGCATATTATTATCAAGGTTCATTTTAGGCACCCCCAATTCTGGAATTTTATTGTACTCCCCCTTCATCCTCAAATCCATTACCCTTCCTCCTCTGTACTATCCTGCTCAAAGATGCTTGATCTATTTACTCCCTTAGTTTGAAGCCCCTTTTGCAAAGTAATTTGACCCTTCTTTCCTTCATTTTCTCTATCTATTGATCTTTTGTCTACCTACCTATTTATCTCACTATAAATCTCACTCTAAATATATGCACACATATATAGCATGAATTTTGTTAATTTATTTAATTTACATAAATGTCATGCTATAGGTTTTTGTTTATTAATAGTTTCACAATATTGTGCTTTAAGACTGTCCATATGACTTTTATTATATATTACTATGAATGTGGGCACCTGTTTGCCCATCATATGAGTCATAATATAAATTCTTATTACTGTCTGCTTACTGAGCTGAATGAGTGAAACATTCAGAACCACATAGAATCTTCATACTTGATTTCCCTAAGCGTTGCCGATTGCTCTCCAGAAAGAAGGCATCATTTTAAACTTCCAGTAACAGTAACATTTTTTTCTCCATAACTTTTCATTCATTAATCTTTGACAATCTAGGACATAAAATGAGATTTACTTGTTTTGAATTGCATTTTTCTCATTAGAGTTAATATTGACCATCTCTTCAATTTTCCTTAGCTGTTCAAGTTTCTCTTGCTTTGGCATTTAATACTTGCATTAGCTGGCAGTTGGTGAAAAACCAGTGACAAGTTGGATAGTTTCTATTACCCTATCGAAGAGTAAGTTTCAGAATCCAAGTTACAGTTCCTCAATTATGTGGACAGACACATGGTTTCCTAGCTAGGTTTGACATTCAGACAGATACACTAGTCCAACTGTATGAGTTGCTCATACTGCCATGCATGCAATAATAAATAGACATTATTTTTGATTGGGCAATGACTGTGCCAAACAAGCTATGGGTTATTTTTAATATTAGCCTTGTTATAGCATCTAAAATGCAACAAAAGCCTCCTAATTCCTTCCTTCCCTCCCCCACAAAGGCCCTTTAATAGTAATGTAGCAAAATTATATTAAACATGTGCAACTTTGCCTAGAAACTTGATGAACAGAAGGGCAGAGAAATGGGATTTTTAAGGAAATGGACTTGAAAGCTACAAAATAATTGCCCCCCAAATCAGTAAGTGGTATTGCAAAAATGGTTCAAACATTTGGAAAGTAATATAATTATTCAGATGGAGGTTTATTTGATTTAGAAATTGCATCCTAATATGCTGCATGCTTTGGATAGAGCATGCAAGATAGTTATAAAGATAGTTATAACTATCTTTGCCTGAAGATAGTTATAAAAATATAGATCTGTTTATTAGGGGGGTTATATTTTAGCTTGCATAAATAATTTTTTTAAATCATAGAAACTTAGAACACAAAAAGAATCCTAATATAAATAAAGACTACAGTTAGTGGTATAATTATAAGAATATTGTTTCACCAATTGTAGAAAAGTTACCACACTAATGCAAAATGTTAAGAGCAGGGAAACTGTATGATTGAGGAAGGAGGTATATGGAACTCTGTCCTTTCTGCATGATTTTTCTGCAAAGCTACATTTGCTCTCATAAAAACAAGTGAAAAAAGTTTCATTAAAATAGCATAAGGTCAATATAACAATAGTTTAAATTATATGTAGCTGTGGAAAATTGGGGCAGTGGAATTATCAATTTTATTTGCATGTTTTATTCTGTTTTACTACTTTTGAGTTTACAGATAAACAATGTCTTAGAAAAATTAAGAACTGAAAAGACATAATGTCTACTCTTAAGGCCTAATCAAGGAAAATAATGTCTTAATGCAATAAAGCAAGTCTTAAAAGATATAAAAATGGAGGGATTAACAGGATGGAAGTGAAGAATGAAGAAGAGGGTTAGAGATCAGAGCCACTGACAACATCAGAAAACTCAGATTTTCAGAAGAGCAATTTTGGGTTTATATATTGTGTGTCTTCAAGACCAACTGATCTACAATGAAGTGTGTGCTGAGCATTGACTATTAAGAATCAGGGTGGTGTGCATCTGGTCACCAAGATGGCAGTGTAAGAGTCTCCAGGGTTCTGTTCCTCAGACTGGTTGAATAACTAGCAAAAACAGGAAGACCCATAATATTCCTCAACACTCTGGAAAACAATTAAAGGGTTGCAGTAACTGGATGAGTGCCAAATCAAGACAACAAAACCTTTTAAAATGGTGGGAAAAGCTTGTGGCACTCCTGCTGGCCCTTTCTTCACCCCCTACCTGGCACACTGTGGAAGCCTAAACTCCCACTGTGGGTCCCAGGTCCTGTTTGGAGGGAGCAAAATAACCTTTTTGTGCATTCTGGGGTGCTGTATGTCAGTATAAATCTATGATAGGGTCAACATGAAAAACAGAACCAGGACTCTCATCCCTGGCTCACCCATACAGAACTTATCCTGCATAAAGAAGCAGCCTATGACAGCAAAACTAGTCTAAGAAAGAATTAAATCAAGGTGGCCTAGGGCAAAGAATTACTGGCTTTAAGACACAAAATAGAACATCCAGGAGGGGGGTATCAATTTCATAGAGACTAGAGGAGTTATGCAGATTCCTGTAAATAGGGGATTTCCTAAAACCATGACTTCTTCCTCAGGGAAAGACACAGGCTCCAAAAGGAAAGAGTGGACCCCACACGCATGCCTCAGACTGGTCTTCTTGATAGAAGGGCTAAACTCTGAAAAGGAGCACCATACAACATGAAACCAATTTGAAAATACTATGAAAAGTGGTTTTTGTTTCTTTCTTTCTATTTGTTAGCTCCTGGAACTCAAGACAATTTCTCTGTCACTAGATGAATAGAAATTTAGTGAACAGGAAGCCCAGGGACTAAATTGAAGGGTCAACATATTAAAATATACAGTATACAGCAAAAGATTTTAAGACACAAGATGGTGGAGTAGAGAATTCCAGAACTCACTCCTCCTCCCAAACAGCTAGTGAAAAGGTTGAAACTGTCTAAAACAACTGTTCTGGGGCTCTGGAAACCAAGAAGCACTGTACAGCACCCAAGAAAGAGCAGGAGGAAGAGGCTGAAAAACTGTCATAAAGAATGATGAGTAGCTCACTCCTTAATGGCTGCTGCTGCCCATCCCCCCACTCTCAAGGCAGGACTCCTTGGGATCCAATCCTTGGCTGGCTGCTGTGAATGGTGAGGGAAGGAGAAGTCCTCTTCCCTAAGAATGGGATCACAGCTGATCATGGCTTTTGATCAGTGAATTTGAATCACCAGGTCTTGGCCCTAAGTTGCTATTTTAGCCTGCCCCAGACAGGGAAGGCCCCAGCCATTGTTTCACCCCTACCCACAAGAGAAGTAGAGGTGGTAGAAATTTTATGATTAAGGGCCTCCTTAAGGCTGCAAGAACAGTTTGCTGAAGAGCACCAACTATTTGGCAAGCCAGAAAAGTGTAGCTCTGGAGACTCATTGTTCTAGTTTGCTACCTGCTGGAATGCAATATACCAAAACTGGAATGGCTTTTAAAAAGGGGAATTTAATAAGTTGCTAGTTTACATTTCTAAGGCCAAGAAAATGTCTCAATTAGAACAAGTCAATAGAAATGTCCAATCAAAGGTATCCATCCAGGGAAAGATACCTTGGCTCAAGAAGGCCGATGAAGTTCAAGGTTTCTCTCTCAAGTGAGAAGGCACATGGTGAACACAGTCAGGGCTTCTCTCTTGGCTGGAAGGAGACATGGCAAGCATGGCGTCATCTGCTAGCTTTCTCTCCTGGCTTCCAGTTTCATGAAGTGGCCCGGGAGGTGTTTTCCTTCTTCATCTCCAAAGGTCTCTGGCTGGTGGACCCTCTGCTTCGTGATGCTGCAGCATTCTCTGCTCTCTCTGAAACTCCATTCTCCAAAACATTTCCTCTTTTATAGGACTCCAACAGACCCACCCAAATGGGTGGAGACATGTCGTCCCTTAATCCAGTTTAACAACCACTCTTGACTAAATCACATCATCCAAGGAGATGACCTTATTACAGTTTCAAACATACAGTATTGAATAGAGATTATTCCACCTTTATGAAATGAGATTTTGATTAAAACATGGCTTTTATAGGGGGCATACATCCTTTTAAACCAGCACACTCATCAAAAAAGATTTTGGGTGTCTTTACTGATCCTCTCCCCAGGGCTCTTTGCAGCTGGTCTGTGCCCCCTTCATTGGTCACTGGTGCTTTTTGGCTGGGAAATACTGACTTGGGGATGTACTCTCCAGGGTGACCATCTTCACAGGATTTTCCATCCAGGTAAAAGCAACTGCAGGTAATGAAAAGAATGTAAAAAAACAAAACAAACAAACAAACAAAACAGTATTGAGGCAAAACAAAAACAAACAGAACAGATGAAGATTTCTGGAGAATAGAAGAAAAGAAGATTTCTCCTAGGGGGTGAAATAATTGCACAAATAGTCTAATATTAAAAATTGTACCACATACCCAGGGTAAGAATCAGATGAAGAAGAGCTGAAAAAATCTGATCAAACATGAGCAATATTAAATGTCTAGACTAGATTGAACCCAGTCTAGACTAGATTGAACCCAGTGTCAAAGAAAAGACTTAATATAAAGCCAATCAAAATAGAACCCAAGGGAAGAGAGAGAAATTGACCTTCAGAGTAAAATCCTCAAGACAATCAGATGCCTAGACATCAGCAAAAAATTACAAGGCATACTAAGAAACAAGAATATATGGCTCAGGCAAAGGAACAAATTAGAACTTCAGAGTAGACATAGAATTTCGAACAGCAAATCAAGATGTTCAAACAAACCTCATAATCAAATTCAAGGAGAAGAACTAAAATATGGCTAAAGAGATTAAGGATATTAAGAAGACACTGGGTGAGCATAAAGAAGAATTTGGAAGTATAAAAAGAAACATAACAGAAGTTATGGGAATGAATGGCACAATAGAATAGTTAAAATACACTAGAGGCAAACAGCAGCAGTTTTGAACAGGCAGAAGAAAGAATCAGCAAACTAGTAGAGAGGACAGTCAAAATCTTAAAGACAGAAGAACAGATAGGGAAAACATGGTTTTTGATCAATGAATTTGTATCACCAGGTCTTGATTCTGGGCCTCAGGGACTTGAGTAACAGCAAGAGAACACAAATGTAGGCATCATGGAAAAGAGAAGGGAAAAGGGGCAGAAAGAGCATTTGAGGAAATAATGGCCTAATATTTCCCCCAGCTCTTATAGAAGACATAAATATACACATCCAAGAAGCAAAAAGTACTCCAAACAGAATAAATCCTAATAGACCTACCACAAGACATGTACAATTCAGAATGTCAAATGCCAAAGAGAAAGAGAGAATTCTAAAAGCAACAAGAGAAAAGAAATTTATCACATACAAGGGAAATGCAATAAGACTAAGTTCTGATTTCTCATGAGACACCATGGACATGAGAAGGCATGGCATAACTGACACTGTAAAAGAGAAACTGCCAGCCAAGTATTCTTTTTCAGCAAACTGCCCTTCAAAAAAGAAGGAGCATTTAAAATACTCACAGGAAAACAGAAACTGAAGGAGTTCGTCAATGAGAGATCTGCCCTACAAGAAATATTAAATGCTAAATGTTGTTCTGGAGGCTGAAAGGAAAAGACAGGAGAGAGAGGCTTGCAGTAGCATGTAGAAATGAAAATTATCAGCAAGGGTAACTAAAAGGATAAAAACAGAGACAGAAATAATATATGACATTTAAAAAAGGATAAAATGGTTGTAGTAACTACAGCATTTACAGTAATAACACTGAATGTTAATGGATTAAGCTCCCCAATCCAAAGACACAGAATGGAGAATGGATAAAAAGTATGACCCAACTATAATGCTGTCTACAAAGTCTCACCTCAGGCATAGTAAGAAAATATTTCACACAAACAGAAACCAGAAGAGAGCTGGGGTAGCTATACTAATATCAGAAAAAATAGATTTAATGCAAAACTGTTCTAAGAGCCAAAGAAGGACACTATATATTAATAAAAGGAGTAATTCACCTAAAAGAAATTACAATCATAAATAAATTTATGTGCCTAACTATGGTGCCCCCAAAATACACAAGGCAAATACTGGCAAAACATAAGGGAGAAATAGATGTCTATATTGGAAAATCCAGAAATATATGGAATTAAATAACACACTTAAGCAATCAATGGGTCAAAGAAGAAATTCCAAAAGAAATCAGTAAATTTATGCAGATGAATGAAAATGAAAATAAAACATACCAAAACTTATGGAATGCCATGAAGGCAGTGCTAAGAAGGAAATTAATAGTCTTAAAATCCTGCATTAAAAAAAGAAGAAAAGGCTAAAATCAAATTCCTGAACACCTGGAGGAACTAGAAAAAGAACAGCAAACTAATCCAAGAAAAAAGCAGAAAGAAAAAAATATTAGAAGGAAATAAATAAAATTGAGAATACAAAAATAGAGAAAATTATCAAAACCAAAAGCTGGTTCTTTGAAAAGATCACAAAATTAACAAAGCTTTAACTAGACTGACAACAAAAAAGAAGATGTAAATAAATAAAATCAGAAATGAGCAGGGGACATTACCACTAACCCCACAGAAATAAAACAGCTCATGAGAGGATACTATGGACTAATTAGAAAACTTAGATGAAATGTTCAAATTCCTAGAGGCACAAGAAAACCTACACTGATTCTAGAAAAAATAAAAGACCTCAACAGACCACTTTCAAGCCAAAAGATTTCTGCCAATTATTACAAGAAGAATGAACACAAATCCTACTTAACTCTTCCAAAAATTGAAGAGATGGAACAATACTTAACTCATTCAATGAAACCAGCATCACCCTAATGCCAAAGCCAGAAAAGATACTATAAGAGACAAAAATTACAGATACATTTCTCTGTGAATACAGATACCAAAATCCTCAAAAAAAACTTGCAAATCAAACCCAATACTATATTAGAAGAATTGTATACCATGATCAAGTGGGTTTTTTCCTAGATATGCAAGGGTCGTTCAACACAAGAAAATCAATAAATGTTATACAACACATCAGCAAATTGAAGAACCACGTGATCATCTCAATTGGTGCAGAATAGACATTTGATAAAATGCAATATCTCTTCTTGATAAAAAACATTTCAAAAGGAATAGAAGGAAAATTCCTCAACATGAGAAAGGGCATATATGAAAAGCCCACAGCCGACCTCATACTCAGTCATAAAAGACTGAAATCTTTCCTCTAAGATCTGGAACAAGACAGGGATGCCCACTGTCACCAGTGTTATTCAACATAGTGCTAGAAGTTTAGCTAGTGAAGCTAGGCAAGAAAACAAAATAAAAGTCATCCAGATCAGACAGGAAGCAGTAAAACTGTCAGCATTTACAGAAGATATGATCTTATACCTAGAAATTTCTCAAGAAATCTACAACAAAAGTACTAGACCTAATTAATAAAAGAGTGAATTAAAGTGGCAGGATACAAGATTAATATGCAAAAATCAGTAGTGTTTCTATACACTGATGATGATCAATCTGAAGAGGAAATCAGGGGGAAAATACATTTACAACAGCAACTAAAAGAATCAAATATCTAGGAATAAATTTTACCAAGGATGTAAAGGAGCTATGTTCAGAAAACTTCAAAGCACTACTAAAAGAAATTAAAGACTGAAATAAATGAAAGTACATTCTGTGTTCATGAATAGAAAGACTAAATATTGTTAAGATGTCAATTCCACCCAAATTGATTTACAGATTCAATGCAATCCCTTTCAAAATTCCAACACCTTGGGCAGGCCATGGTGGCTCAAGGGAGGGTCATGGTGGCTCAGTAGGCAGAGTTCTCGCCTGCCATGCCAGAGACCTGAGTTCGATTCCTGGTGCCTGCCCATGCAAAAAAAAAAAGAAAGAAAGAAAAGAAAAAGAAAATTCCAACAGCTTAACTTTGCAGAAATGGAAAAACCAGTCATCAAATTCTTTTGAAGAAAAAGTTGTCCTTAATACCCAAAAACATCTTGATAAAGAGAAACAAAGTTGGAGGACTCACTCTGCCTGACTTTAAAGATTTATAGCTACAGTAGTCAAAACAGCATGGTACCGGCATAATGACAGATGGGTTCACCAATTTAATTGACCTGAGAGTTGAGAAATAGACCCTCACATCCATGGTCAATTGATTTTTGACAGGACAAGTACACTCAACTAGAACAGAACAGTCTCTTCAACAAATGGTGCTGGCTATCTATATCCAAAAGAATGAAAGAAGATCACTGTCTCATACCCTATTCAAAAATTAACTCAATATGGCTCAAAGGCCTAAAATTAGAGCTAGGAACATAGAATTACTAGAAGAAAATATAGGGAAGCATCTTAAGGATTTTATGGTAGGAAGTGATTTGTAGGCCTAAAACTCAAAGCACAAGCAATGAAGGAAGAAATAACTAAATGGGATCACCTCAAAATTAATAGTTTTGTGCTTCAAAGGACTGTCTCAAGAAAGTAAAAAAGCATCATACTCGATGGGAAAAAATATCTGGAAACCACATATCTGATAAGGGCTTAATATCCAGGATATATAAAAACTCAATGACAAAAAGACAACCCAATTTAAAAATGGGCAAAATACATGAATAGACATTTTTCCAAAGAGGATATACAAATGGCTAAAAAGCACAAGAAAAGATATTAAACATCACTACTATTACAGAAATGCAAACTGAAACTACAGTGAGACATCATATCACACCTACTAGAATGGCCAATATTAAAAAAAAAAAAACCGGAAACTGCAAGTATTGTAGAGGATGTGGAGAAATAGGAGTACTTACTCACTGTTACTGAAGATGTAGAGTGGTGTAGCCTCTGTGGAAGACAGTTTGGTGGTTACTCAGAGAGCTAAGGTTAGAGCTGCCATAGATCCAGGAATCCTACTACTAGGTATATACTCAGAAGAACTGAAAGTAGGGACAAGAACAAACATTTGCACACCAGTGTTCATAGTAGCATTATTTACAATTGGCAAAAGATGAAAGCAATCCAATTGTCCATAAACTGAATGGGTAAACAACTGCAGTATGTACATACAATAGAATATTATGCTGCTGAAAGAAGAAACGAAGTCATGACACATGTGACCACATGGATTAACCATGAGGACATCATGTTGAGTTGACCTCACTAATATGAACTAAGTACAGCCAGCAATCTCAGGGTGTTAAGATCTAGAGCTTAGGTCACCAGAAAATAGAATGATGGCAGAGAATGAAGAACTGATGCTTAATTTGTGCAGAAAATGTAGAAGGGTTGATTGTAAATGTTTGGAAATGGATGGAGGTGATGAGAGCACAATATAGTGAGTGTGGCTAACAGCAATGATATGTGGGTATGATTGTGATTGAAAGGGAAAGTTTAGTGTTATGTATGTCACTAAAGAGAAAACCAGAGGATAAAATATAGAACTGTGGGGAGGGCAACAATGGCTCAATGGCAGAATTCTTGCCTGCCATGCCGGCTACCCAGGTTCAATTCCCAGAGCCTGCACATGCCAAACAAACAAACAAACATACAAACAAAAAACATAGGACTGTGTAACATATGAACCCTCTTCAGGGTGAAAATGTCCTAGAATTGACTGTGGTGATGTATGCACAACTCTGTGAATGTACTAGAAGATAGTGATTGCACACTTTAGATGGATTGTATATGAGTCTATCTCAATAAAACTGCTTTAAAAAGAATTTAAAAAGTCATAAATAAATATAATTGGCACAGTATCAAGAAACGCTGTCTACATCCATAATTGTAGGACTCAAATATTAGCCCAACTTTTCTTCCTCAGCATTGGTATGACTTGCTTATTAAGCTGTATTTTTCTTACATTGCTAAATTGTGATAAAGGGACAGCATTCCAGATGTAGAGGTGGAGATTTCTCTTATGTCATCTGTGGTTCCAAACCATTTCTTCTGAATAAACTCTCAGTTTGTGGTGAATATATTTATGTACTTAATAAGCCCACCTTATTAGGAGGAAGGAGGAAAGATGATGGATCAACACCATTAAGGTCCATTATTGGAATAATATGCTTACCTGGCCCATCCGCATAGGAACCCCTGGCTGTTGAAGAAAAATGTTCATGGGTTCATATGTCCCAAGTGTATGTTCTCCTTGTGAAGGTTTATATAATTGTTATAACTATGAAAATAGAAAAGTTATTATCTATATGCTAATGTCTCCTAGTGACAAATCTCTGAGTTAAAACCTCTATCCCTGGAGCTCAACTCATATAAATTAACTACCAACTGCCCACTTCTATTTGGGTTTTTTAAAGACACTTCAAACTATTTGCATTCCCTACTGTACACATCATCTTCCCATACAAACCTGCTATTCTTCAAAATCTCTAAACCCTAGCCTCCAAAGTCAAGGTCAGCCTTGCTTTTTCCATCCCCTTCACCTCCCACAACCAAACTTTGACCAAATCCTGTCAATTATGTCACCTATATTTAAGGCAAATCCATTCATTTCTCAGCATGGGACATCATACTTTGTTATAATTCAGTTTTTATAAATGGATTTTCTTGAACTGCTGAACAGTCAGTTTTTAATAACTGTCTGACTATTGTATTCAGCATCTGGCTCAGAGTTTGGGGTATAGTAAGAATTACATAAAGAGTTTTAAAGCACTGAAACTTTCAAATAAAAAAATTGAATATAAATAAAAATGCATAGAAAAAGTTCTACTAGGTAAAATGTTTTCAGAGACTAGAAATAGAGATAAACATAAAGAAAGTTCATATATTTTGTTTTACCTTTTAAATAAAACATTAACCTTCTTTGTGCTAGAAACTGCATTGTATATGCCTGTAAAATTACTTGTTTTACCTTGTCAAGTTCTTTACACATAAAGTACTAAAGATTGAAAAAGATTTAATATCTCATAAATAACAGTTCTTTCATTATGATCATACTTATTTTTCACCAAGCCCTTGGGAAATAAGCAGAGATTTTTAGAATATCATCATTTTACAGATCAAAGGTAAAGACTTAGAGAATATGAAAGTGAAATCCAAATTTTCTTTATTTTAATTCAAAGTTATCTACACTATATCATGAAATGTTTTAAAAAGATTGTCAAAAGGACTAGATAATTCAAGCCACAGCAATATGGAAGATGATGGAGATAAAAGCCATTTCTTGTTTCATTTTAAAGAAGAATGTATGAATCTTAATCATAACTTAATATTGCAAGCAAACTATACCTCTAGATCCTTTTCCTGAACATATTCATTGAATTTGCCTTATTGTATTAAAACTATGGTTAGAGTTGACTTAGTTTTGAGTAATAGTAGTTTAAAATATCTATTTAAATGGCCATATCTGAATTTTTATGCATTACTCCACTGCCTTAGTTTGCCAGGACTGCTGTCACAAATACCACAAACTCTTTGGCTTAAACCAAAGGAATTTATTTTCTCACACTTTGGGAAGATAGAAGTCCAAAATCAAAGTGTCCTCAGGATTATGCTTTCTCTGAATCTGTAGCATTCTGGTTATTGCTTTCCAACAATTTGTGACTCCATCTCTAACTCCATCACATTGCCATCATCTGTATCCTCACCCTGAGTCCAAATTTCCCCTGCTTATAAGGACTCTACTCATATGGGATTAACATCCACCCTGATTTAGGCCTCACCTTAACTAATAACATCTTTAAAGATTCCGTTCAGAAATGAGTTCACCTCCACAAGACCATGGAACATGTGTTTGAAAGGGACATGATTCAATGCATAATACTCCCCATAGCAAAAAGTCAGGTGATAGTCTTCTCTTTGGATGGAAAAAGGTCATATGAGGTGTTTTGGCTCCAAGGTTATTTGGTTTGGGAGTTGCATCTAGTCCCCACTGCAAACTTTCACTATAGCCTTAGCTTATCTTCATCTCTTGGAAGTTTAGTTAATGTTAATCAAGAAAGAAACATAGTACATTGCTCCTGATTGTGACCTCTGAATAAGAAATGGAGCATTAGTGTGGACATCCATTTCCCTGGGTTATGTACTGGAATGATTAATCTCATATCGTTGGAGACCAGCCTAGTTGGTTATGGTCCTAGCTTCATGATGGGCTACTCTAGTATATGAATTACACAAGTTTTAAATTTTATAGAGTTGCTATGATGATGTAAAATACCATGTGTTATGCAGTTCACAAAATGCTTGGTCCATGAGAGCTATTAATAAATACCAGCAGTTCTTAAAATTAGATAAGACTGTCAAAGGAGGGAATAGCCTTCAAAACAATCTGATCTACCATGCCTTTTATTAGGTGAGATAATTGAAAGAGTAAGACAATTACCAGAGAGGGTAAGATAATTTGCCCAAAAAAAATTTATTTTAGAGGTTCCTAGATTGTAAGCTCTTACAGCTATCACATCTATTTCTGAATTTTAACTGCTATTTCTAAATTCAGAGATGCTGAGCTTTTCGTGTATAACCTGGTTGTTCTCTGGAACTTTGGTATCTATGTGATACCTGAGACTTAGAGTTAGAATTCTGCAGCTGTGAAAGTCAGCATTATTCCATACAGCAACTGTTAAAGAAGCTGAAAAAGAGATCATATTTCAGTTAGAGATATGAATGAAGCTGATCTGGTTAGGACTAAGATAAATCAGAATACAAGGTAAAGGATGATATTGATTGTATTTTAAAACTGCAACTTCCTGTGAGAACAAAGGAAGAAATGTTTATTTAATACAAAATTTATATTTTCTGTAGTACACTATCTAATTTAACCTGTATGGCCAGTTTATTTAAACAACATAATTACATGGAACCTTGAATAGGGAATGAGATCTTGTTATTTTGAAACGATTAATGTAAAACCTGATATACCCCAGAGTATTTTGGGCAGAAAATAAAAAGTCCCTTGAGGGACTGGGGAAAAAGGTAGAGATATTAAACTTCCCTACCTGGGGAATTCCTGATATTCTTGCAAGCGTTAGGGACTCCCAATTTAATATGCCAAATCCTTGACCTTGGGGATTGCGTTGAGCTTTTCCTGCAAAGGAAAAGCTGAGCCCACTTATAATTATGCCTAAGAGTCACCCCCAGAGAACCTCTTTTGTTGCTCAGATGTGGCCTTTCTCTCTAAACTAACTTGGCAAATAAACTCACTACCTGTCTCCTACGTGGGAAATGACTCCCAGGAGTGTAAATCTCCCTGGCAACATGGGACATGACTTCCAGGGATGAGCCTAGCCCTAGCATCATGGGATTGAGAAAGCCTTCTTGACCAGAAGGGGAACAAGAAATGAAACAAAAAGTTTCAGTGGCTAAGAAATTTCAAATAGAGTTGAGCATCATTCTAGAGGTTATTCTTATGCATTCTATTCCATTTTAGTTTCTGGTGTATTAGAATAGTTATAAGGAAATACCCAAAACTATTGAACTGTAATCCAGTAACCTTGATTCTTGATGATGCTTTTATAACTATGGCTTTCATGGTGTGACCATGTGGCTGCGAAAACCTTGTGACTAGCCCTCCTTTTATACAGTGTATGGACAGATGAGTAAGAAAATAAAGACAATAAATAAATAAATAATAGGGGGTGGATAAGGGGTATGCGATGTTTTGGGTATTCTTTTTATTTTTATTTGTGGGGGAGTAATGAAAATATTCTAAAATTGTGGTGATAACTGCACAACTATGTGATGATACCATGAGCCACTGATTGTATACTTTGATTGATTATATGCTATGTGAATATATCTTAATAAAAGTATATTTAAAAAACATATAAGGAAACTTCGTAACTCTAGAACCTAATTCTCAGAGAAAAATAATTTTGAAATCATGGAGCAATGTCTATGAACCATAGAAATAATCATTCAGTTTTTACAAATCAATTCAACTTATAAAAGAGGCAAAGGATAGGAACATACCACTAGCAAAGAAAGTAATACAGATGCTACAAAAGTGTATATAAAAAGGTTAGATTTCAATAATAAGGAAAATCACACTAAAATGAAAACTCCAAATTTACGACTCCAGTGAGTGGCATCCCGGCACTACCTCTTTACCCTGACAAGGGTAGCTTGTGGCAGTAGCTAAAAATCAATTGTTTGCAAATTTTTCGGCACTTAAAAATGACCCTTACCCACCCCACACTGACCAGCACTAGCTAGCCAGTGCTGCATCTTCAAGAAGTCTGGGTCTCAGCTCTGTGGAGCTCCTCTTCTATATATCCAAATTTCAATAATTCCAACCTATCTCCTTTGCTCCCCAAGCCCAAGGAATGAGAACTGCTCTTTTCAGTTGAGATGCCCCTAATACCCTCAGGTTCACCTTTTAACCTTTCAGTTTCCTAGTGAATGTCTTTGTATCTAGTTATTAATTATTTATGTTAAATTCCATCTGTTCAAATATCTGGTATGGCTTTGTCTCCTGATTAGACCCAGATTGAATCAAGACTGAATATTTGAAAGAATGTACTTGATCCTCTCTAAAGAAAAATATATCTGAACTGTAAGAATTTAGTTATTCAAATATTGAAATAATATAAAGATAACTTAGCTTATGGAATATTGAAGAATTTCTAGAGCCTTGAGAAGTTGGAAATATTAACATGGTGAGCTAGCCATGGAATCATTTTGAAAACCTCTGAGTTCATATTTAATTGTAATTTCAGATTGAATGACAATTCTGAATTGAGCAAAGTTGGCCATCCTGGTGCTTCAGAACTGCAATGGGGAAAGTAACTGGAGAAATATCTTATAGCAGAATGTGGAACAAAAATGAAGGAAGACTACCTGGATTAAATAATGAGGTCATATATATATATAATGTTATATATGTATAATGTTATATGTATACATCAATGTCATTGTTTTTCAAAATATAAAACCAATTTATTATTCACTATAGAAAACTGGAAAAGAAAAAAGAATGCACTGGCAATCTCCACAAGCTTATTGAACTTAACATTTATATTCAGATTTTCAATATTTTTATGATTACATCTTACATACTGTATTGAAATAAGATATCACGATCATTTTACTGTTAGTACATAATTTTAATACATTGATATTTTGAAAGTTATTTAAGTGCTTTTCTCTCTTACCTTATCAATCTCCCTGCAGGGAGATGAATATATGTTTCAGAAGAAATGAAAAGGGAAAGACCAAAGAAATAATCAGTTTCTGATAAGAAAAGCTACCAGATAATTAGCTTGAGAGAATATCACTGTTGATATTGGATTTTCAAAATGCCTTTATCTCTTCCATTTAAAATTGCAGCCACCTAGAGGAGGCATATTCAGAGAATCCTCCCATAGTTGTGCAGAGACATGCTGTGCTGGTTTGAAAGTATGTATGTCCCCTAGGAAAGCCATGTTTTAATCTAAATCCCATTTCATAAAGGCAGAATAATCCCTATTCAATGCTGTATGTTTGAAATTGTAATCAGATCATCTCCCTGGACGATGTGATTTAATCAAGAGTGGGTGTTAAACTGGATTAGGTGACAACATGTCTCCACCCATTTGGGCGGATCTTGATAAGTTTCTGGAGTCCTATAAATGAGGAAACATTTTGGAGAATGAAAGAGATCTGCAAGAAAGCAGAGCAGAATGACATAACCACGTGAAACAGAATTCACCAGTCAGCGACCTTTGGAGATGAAGAAGGAAAATGCTCCCTGGGGAGCTTCATGAAACACGAAGCTAGGAGAGAAAGCTAGCAGATGACACCGTGCTTGCCATGTGCCCTTCCAGATGAGAGAGGAACCCTGACTGTGTTCACTATGTGCTTTTCCAGATGAGAGAGAAACTCTGACTCTGTTCACCACGTGCCCTTCCACTTGAGAGAGAAACTGTGAACATCATCAGCCTTCTTGAACCAAGGTACCTTTCCCAGGATGGATGCTTTAGATTGGAAATTTCTATAGACTTGTTTTAATTGGGACATTTTCTCAGCCTTAGAACTGTAAACTAGCATTCTGGCAGCTAGCAAACTAGAACACATGCCTTACACATATGGCAATAAGTTCATAATGCTTGTTTTTTGGCCATAGGAGGATGCAGTGTAGAAGATACAAAAGTAAAAGAGAAGGGGGAAAAAAAAATAAGAGGCAGAGAAAAGCAGATATATGCCCCAGTTTCGACTCAGTTTGGCCATGTCCTGACACCAATGATATTTGGCTTTAACTGAACTATATCCTTACTTTCCTTGAGACACAGACAGGACCCAAAAGTGTTGCCAGCCCTGCGATGGAGCCTGTTGAAGGGACTGATAGGAAGGGAGAAAGGAGAGTCTCTAGCAGAAGCCACAAAGCAGTCTGTTTTGGTAGCACTAATGCAGTGTCACTGCCACACCTCAAGGAGTCTTATCCTGCCTGGAAGAGACAAAGAGGCCAGTCTCCAGGGGAAAACGCCAGCTAAACTAGCTGAGAAAAATAAGAATAACAGTTACACCAGCCAAAATTTTCAGTTCCAAATATTCAGCAGGGCCACAGAATCCAGGCAGAAGAAATGTCTTAAAGATCAGCAGATGAAGCCTAAATCAAAAGTCACCTAAAAATTGGAGGACCATTTTCTCCCCTCCAATGCCATGAGCTCCTCTAAGCCATACATCCTGTTGGACTCTTAAACATATAGTCTCTTAGAGAGAGAGGCAGGAGCAGTGGAAGAAATTAAGAGAAACTTTTGTATGAAAAAGTAACTAAATATTAGCTCCACATTTCAATTTAAATTGTCAGATTGGGCTAGAGATAAATATAGACTAAACACAGTCATTCTTCCCACTAATTGGTGGACAGGGACTTGGTAAAGGAAGCTGTACAAGTTATGGAAAAAAATGAAGGAAAGTACATTTTCTCTACAGGTAAGAGTTCAGTTTGCAATTCCACTATGTGATTATATCTAACATCAGTTTAAGAGCTACCTGGTATTTTGTTTTTTGTTTTTGCTTTTCACATGGGCAGGCACTGGGAATTGAACCCAGGTCTCCGGCATGGCAAGCGAGAACTCTGCCGCTGAGCCACTGTCGCATGCCCACTACCTGGCATCTTGTATGATGTCATTGTTTTCCATTGCTGCCATAACAAATTACCACAACCTTTTCTGCTTAAAACAACAATTGTTTATTATCACACATTTTTTGTGGGTCCCACAGTTCTGAAATCAAGGTCTCGGCAGGGCCTGCAATTCTCATCTAAGACTCAGGAGCCTCTTCCAAGCTCACTGGGTGTTGGAAGATTTCCGTTCCTTGCAGTTACAGGACTGAGCTGCCCTTTTCCCTGACATCTGACACCCATCATCTTCAAGTCAGCAGCAGTGCTTCATATCTTCTGTGTGCCTCAAATCACCCTGACTTTCCCTTCTTTGACCTCTCTCTGCTTTCTTCTATTTTTAAGGTTTCATGGTAAGATATTGAGGACAACAGTCCCCTCTTAAGGTGAACTGATTAGTAACCTTAATTATATCTGCAAAGTCTCTTTTGCAATGAAGCATAACAAACATAACCACAGGAGAAACACCAGGGGGCAGAGATTATGGGAACTAAAATTCTGCCTGCTACATACAGTGAAAACTAGAATAATGTGTTTGTTAATTTCCTATCATTATCTATTCAGGCTCTTTTTTTTCTTTGTTTATAATAAAAATTAAGCCAAGAGCATCCTTTTAAATAGCTTTGAGCATAGCCACAATAATGTCTTTAGGAAAAATTATGAAATGTGGAATTTATAAGTAAAAGAATTAATAATATTTTAAATATTTTTGCTATGCATTGCAAATTGCCTTTAATAAAGTAAAGCAGACCCACACTCCTTTATCCAAAACTCTTGTTGCCAGCAGTATTTTGTATTTCAGAATTTTACAGATTTCCAAAAGGTAATATAGTGCCTGTGTTATATTAGGTAATAGCCTTACTGAGGCTTGGAGCAGCATTCTGTAAGGATAGTGATATTTCAATAAAAAAAAAAAGTATGAATAATCATACCTGTGTAGGATAAATGACTTCAATTTTTCAGAGATATTTGAATTTCATAATAGTGAATGAAGAATTGTGGATATGTAGCTATTCATTTTCTTGCATTTTACAAGAATACTGTGAATTCTTACTAACTTTGGATTTTACACTTTCCATAAAATGCAACCCAATATTCTAGAACAAGATAGTGTCTTAAAAGCTAAGGTTTATCTCTCTTTATCATAAATCCCATAAAAAAACACCAAATAATTACACTGACAGAAGAAATATGTATCTATGTTAGAATTAAGGAAATCTACTGCCATAGTAAGCTTTGGTTAGGTTATACTGCAATAACAATCCCAAAAGTGCAATGCCTTAAAACAACAAAATTTATTTCTTGCTTATGTAAGATCTTCATTTCAGGTCAGAAAAATGAGTATCATTTTCTCTCCAGGGAATAGGCTGAAGAAGGGCCATTATTTAGAACATTGCTTTTCACAATTGTAACAAGAGGGAAAAAGAAATGAATCACATCAGGCCTTATAACTCCCACCCAGAAATGACACTTGTCATTTTCACTCATTTTTTACTGGCCAAAGCAAGTAACTTGGCCACATCCCATTTCAAAGGGCCAAGCAAATACAATTATTCTATGTTGCCAAGAGAATGACTGGAAATATTTGTGAACAGCACTGACAAGTGCTACAACTCCTCTTTAACATGCAAAAGCATCAGAAAATTTCTATTATAAACAGGGCTGATAAAACCAAATTCCCTTGCCCAACTGTACCACTTTTAACAGAAAGTAGCGTGAAATCATTAGATGTTTTGGACCCTGTGGACATTCCATCTTTGAAATACTAGAGGAGAAAGAACTTGATACATGGTGAAAGCATCCACTGCATCCTGGGTTTATCATTTTCTGATAAAAATTTCCATTTTAATGACTGTACTTCATTTCATGTGAGCCCCATCCAGTCTAAATCAGTCTCATATCTATTTCCTTACCTTTGTCCTTCTTTCTCTCGAACTGATGGATTATATAGAAGCCTCTTGTATAGAAAGTGTCTGATTTGGTTTTACACAATTTATCCAAAATTCTCCTCCATATTCTTTTACACTTTCCCAGGGTCCTTGCAAGAAACGAAAAGATTAGGATAAAGTGGGAAACTCCTACATTTCTTTTCTGGTCCTACGCTTGCAATTCTCTTTTGACAGAGGTCATCAAAGCCCTTTGTGTGGATGTGCCATGAGCTCTTTCATAGGCCTCTTTCATAGGTTTTCCGGGATACATGCAATCCAAAGCTCCCTAAGGAAATGGAACTAGAAGAGTGGAATGATAGAGATGAGGAGGCTGCATTGCTGAGAGATGGCCAGGCTTCCTGGAGTGGCAATGCATGCACCTGAGAAGCAACAGTGAGCCTGAATGAAAGTCCTGAGGCATGTTTGTGCTGAGCAGCGCATGTCTGCAAACAACAGAGAGGACAGGTCAGTTAAAAGGACCCTCCTGTCCCTGTATAATGATTTTCCTTACTTTTACTATTGCAACTATTTGCTGGGTCTTTATTTTTTTTTTTCAATTATACTTCCCTCTCATTTTTTTGTACAACATTTAGCCTTTCTGTCATTTCTACTTACTGTGATTTATCACTTGATGATGAAATACAGTTAGATTCTGCTTTTTGACCCAATTTCGTACTCTAGCTCTTTCCACTGGAAATCTTTAACATTAAAATCCATTGTGGGCAGGTCACAGTGGCTCACCAGGCAGAGTTCTCGCCAGCCATGCCAGAGACCCAGGTTCTATTTCCAGTGCCGGCCCATGCCAAAAAATAAAGAAAAATCAATTGCCATCATTGTTCCTACTTTAGGAAATCTGATTATGTTTTGTGTCTCCATTGTTTGTCCTCTGTATCTTGATTGTTATTTAGCTCTTTATCCTTCATTCATTACTAGTTTCTAATACATTTAATGTTTCTACCATAATATCCATAATGAATTTAACTTTCTGACATCATTTTCTGATATCAACTTTATTTCTTATATCTCCCTTAGAAAAGACTTTACTTTCACCATAGGGTGTTTCATCATCATATTTTTACTTCCTAGAGACCACGTTCCCTTTATTGCTTCACATGGGATCAGGTATTGTCTTTTGGGGACTCATCATAGATCCCTCAAGTGTAATAGCAAATATCTGGAATATCAGTAGTCCAGACCAATTTGGATTTTTCCTGGGTGTCCTGGTTTGAAAGAATGTATGTCCCCTAGAAAAGCCATGTTTTAATCTAAATCCCATTCCATAAAGGCAGAGTAATCTCTATTCAATCCTGTGTGTCTGAAACTGTAATCAGATCCTCTCCCTGGAGATGTGATTAAATCAAAAGTGGTTGTTAAGCTGAATTAGGTGACATGTCTCCCACAATTTGGGTGGGTCTTGATAAGTTTCTAGAGTCCTATAAAAGAGGAAACATTTTGGAGAAAAGAGATTCAGAGAGAGCAGAGAATGCTGCAGTACCATGAAGCAGATAGTCCGTCAGCTAGCCTTTTGAGATGAAGAAGGAAAACGCCTCCTGGGGAGCTTCATGAAACAGGAAGCCAGGAGAGAAAGCTAGCAGACAACATCGTATTTGCCATGTGTCCTTCCAGCTGAGAGAGAAACGGTGATTGTGTTCGCCATGTGCCTTCTCACTTGAGAGAGAAACCCTGAAGTTCGTCGGCCTTCTTGAACCAAGATATCTCTTCCTTAATGCCTTTGATTGGACATATCTGTAGACTTGTTTTAATTGGGACATTTTCTCAGCCTTAGAACTGTAAATTAGAAACTTATTAAATTTTCCTTTAAAAACCATTCTGTTTCTGGTATATTGCATTCCGGGAGCTAGCAAACTAGAACACTGGTCAATCCTGACTTTTGGATTTTAATTCTCATACACATACTCCCTGTTTTGGTTTGCTAAAGCTGCCAGAATGCAATTTACTAGAAATGGCTTGCCCTTTACAAAGGGGATTTAAAAAATTGCAAATTATAGTTCTAAGGCCATGAAGGTATCAATAAGAGGATACCTTCATTCAAGAAAGGCCAATCACATCCAGAGTTCTCTGTCACATGGGAAGTCACATGGTGATGTCTGCTGGCCCTTCTCTCCTGAGTTGGTCTCCAAAATGGCTTTTCAGCTCCTGCGAGTCCTTCTGGCTTCTCCTAGGATGTTTTCCTCTCTGTGAGCATCTGTGGGTCCTCTCTTAGCTTCTCCAGGGAAAACTCTGGATTTCCTCTCTTAGTATCTTTTGGGGCATTTTCTGTATCCAAATGTCCTTCACTTGGTTTCATCCCTACTCTCTGTGTCAGCTCTGGGGTTCTCTCTATGTTTTCTGTCTTTTATTCTCTTCCTAGAGGACTCCAGTAAAAGGGTTAAGACCCACCTTGAATTGAGTGGGTCACATCTCCATGGAAACAACCCAATTGAAAGATCCCACCCAACAATAGTTCTACCTGTACAAGCTTGGATCAGAAGAACAAAGCTTTTCTGGGATGCACACCAGTTTCAAACCAGCACACAACATTACTAATGACTACCCCTATCGCAGTGAAGACATTTTTATATTTTTTGCTTCATATCAGTTGAGCAAGGTTTTCAAACTTCTCTTGTTCCCACCACAAAACACTCATATGTCACTAGAGGGTTAATCAAAAGTACAACCCACAATTAAGTAAAAGTTATAGTCATTTAGATATTGGATGAAATAATGTCTCACTATAGAGGCCAAACCGCTAAGAATATATTATAAATGATAGAAATAATGATTAAAGATTTTAAATGTTTTTGCCATTTGACTAGCAATCAGGAGAAATGAAGAAAAGACCTGATGGATGTATTTAATTCAAAGGGTAATTCAGCTAAAGCCTTCATAGGATGATATGAGTAAGGAAGTGGGTACAGAACGCTGGTCTAGGAACATTGCAGAGGAATAGTTGAAGATTTTATTCCCAAGAAGGATGATGTGCGTTACATATTTATAGACAGCAGTTCATGGGGAATCATCCGTGGCCACAGATTACTAGGAACCTGTGAGAGATGGGTGAGGCCATGGGAAAGACATGAAGACGCTGCTCTATTGAGCATGGTTGCCACACTCCACTGACATCTTACACGCTCCATCCAGCTCTCCATGGAGACCGCATCCGGAATATGACTGCTGCCTTTCCTTGCCTCTGGCATAAATCCAGAGAACAATATCTTTCTCAGCAGTTTCTGGTGTCTGAACATGCAGAATTCAGTCAGAGCTTTATGTGCTTGGTCAGGATGCCACGTTTGCAAGACTTACACCAGAGAAAGGCAAAGCGTGTTAACCAGAAGCACTGTGACCTCACGGGCCACTCCCAGCCCAGCTCCAGGCTGTAGACATTCCACAGGACAAGCCCACGTGCATTCCTTGGGACGGGGTGCAGAGGTATAGGGAAAAGGAGATGAGAAGATGGGTGTCCAGTACAAGGAAATAATCCAGACTCTCACTCAACCTCTGAAAAAGAAGTGTGTGGAATTCTCACCAGTATCCAATTTATTTTAACTTCAGTGAAATAGGTAAAATCCCTCCTGATTCTTCCTCCAAAATATTTGTCAGTCCTAATAAACTATCCACGTTAAAAAATGGATATATCTATAGATGGTGAGGAAATAGTTACATGTAAAAAAAATAACTATCTAGAAGCAATGTTAATAAACATTAAAATTTCAATGAAGTAGATAATTATACAGAATTTTTAATTATGAAATACACTCAGAATTAAGTAGAAATATGTGTTCACTACATTTAGTGCATAATGATATGGATAGCATGTCAAATCTTTGGAAAAATCAATTAATGGGATGTGATTATGATTTGATTATTTAGAAACATTTATATACCATCTACATCTTATACCTTATACTAATATATAGTTGAAATTAAAAAGAAAACTATCAAATATAAAACCATAAAGCATCAGAAGAAAATAAACATGGCATTTAAATAATCTCATGGTACCTGAGAATCACCTATGGATGATTTTATTTTGTTTGTTTTTTATACAAATTCCCTTTTGAATCTGGAATGAAAACTAGGAACCAAGCGTATATATCTTTTCTTTTTTTTCCTTTTGCATGGGCAGGCACGGGAATCGAACCCAGGTCTCTACCAAGTGTATATATCTTTTAAAGCTCTGAGAGAATTATTATAAGCAATGACCATTGAGAACCATTGATTTGGATGTTTCAAGATAGTTATATAATTGATACAGACATACTTCACAAACCTTACAGTGCCTCAATCTTGCATCTGCATAAAATATCATCACACCTGTTATTTTCTTTGCTTCTGATTCTAAATGAGTGCCATAAATCAGTAAATTTGTCTGTTTTACAATTAAAGAGGCAAAGGTCAGCCAAGTAGGAAGTGAAAGAATCAGGAGTCACACTTTTGTTTGAATTATTAAGCTCTCTTCTACACTACAAGACATGCATTTGTATATTCTTAATACCTCGTTTCCAACATTCCTGCTCCTCACAGTCTTTGGAAACCTCATATCTCTTAAACTATCTCTATTTTGTATGGCCATGATCATTTCAATGTTTCATATTTTTCCCTATCCAGTGCAAACCTGATGATTCAACACATTGAACAGACTTGTCCCAACATCTACAATGATTTACCCCCTTTGCTTTTCTTAAGTTCCTGCCCTTGAAATCTTCCTTCTTGGATCAGTCTGTCCTTGTCTTTATAGGTGTCTGGAGGCCACCAGAGAAAACCACACATTGCCTGTAGCACAGCTTACAATCTATACCCTCATCAAGAACCTCTGTGCCACTCAGCGATCCATTTCCATGCTTGTGCTTTACTGACTTCCCAATGCCAAATACCTCAAAACTTATCTTCACTTTCTACCTGCCTTTCAAACCACCATCATCATGCTCTGTCCCAACTGTTGCATTGAAACTGCTTCTACAATGAGCCCCTAATGTCCAAGTCCAATGAATTAATTTTTACTCTCCTCTTATCTGTCTCTCTGCAGAATTTGATGCTGCTCATTCTCTTCTTGAACTTGCCTCCTTCCTTGGTACCACTCTCAACTGGTTACCTTATTTCCTTCTTAGCAATTTTTTCAAATATCCTGTTTTCTGCCTGAACATAGCATGCTCAAATTTTCTGCAGGAATCCCTAGGTTTTTTGTCCTTGGCTCTCTTCTTGTAATATATGTCACACCAGGGAAAAATCTCTCACTCCTGTGACCTCAAACATCCCACAGATGCCAATAAAGCTCAGATATATCACTGTAACTCAGGTTTCTGGATGAACCCCAGGAACCTCAAATCCAAACTCAATATCTTTCTACTAAAAGCAGCTTCTTTTTTCTCTGATCTCTCTCATTCAAAGGCATAGTATATTCTGAGTCTTTGAAGATAAAAATGCCCCTCCTTCCTGTCTTTCATGGACTCTCCCTAATCTGTGATCATTTTATTAATTTTACTCCCTTTACGTATTTTTTTCCATCCCTCACCCACACTCTCCATGGCCAACTCTAAGTCTTGTCAAGATTATCATCAGTCTCTTCACTATTCCTCCTCTCTCTAGTCCTGCCCAGTACATACTTTGCAACATCCTCAAGATAATTTTTTCTTAAACTCAAACATGATGACATCATTTGCTTGATTAAAACTTTTTTTCATTAGAGAAGTTGTAAATTTGCAGAAAAATCATGCAGAAAATACAATTCCCATACATCACACTACGATTAACACTTTGTATTATG
Organism: Myrmecophaga tridactyla; assembly: GCA_004026745.1. Lineage (NCBI taxonomy): Eukaryota > Metazoa > Chordata > Mammalia > Pilosa > Myrmecophagidae > Myrmecophaga > Myrmecophaga tridactyla. The sequence goes on from PVIY010006760.1 coordinate 77,962, forward strand.
TGATACTTTAGTTACGTTGAACTAGAGAATATTATTATAGTTGTACTGTTTACTACAATGTTTAGTTTACACCGAGGTTCCCTGCTTGTGTAGTACAGTCCTATGTGTTCTTTCTTTAAAATTTTTACTCAAGTAGCTTAAATTGTACAGGGTTGTATTTGGGGTGATGGAAAGTTTTTGTAATGGATAGTGATGATGGTAGAACACTGGGACCATAATTAGTAGCACTGAGTCATATGTTTAAATATGGTAAAAAGGCAACATTTGGGATTATAAAACTCTTTTTGACTCCCTATGGTTTGGAATAGGGGTTGGCAAACTACAATCTGCAGGGAAAATTCCTCCCTCTGCTGATTTTTAAAATCAAGTTTACTGGCAAACAGCAACACCCATTCATTAACATATTGTCTGTGGCTGCGTTTGCCCTACAACAGCAGAGTTGCATAGTCGCACACAAGACCATATGACCCACAAAACCAAAAATAGTTACTATCTGGCCAAATACAGAAGAAAAATTTCCTAACCGTGGTCCAAAAGTTAAAAATTCAGAAGCTTGGCAAGACATGCAAAGCCTCTCATGTCTATATCTTACCTTTATCCGACACCAGATCCCACATCACCGCTCAAGATTATAGCCACTTGAAATCATAGTTTCCAGAATATTCCAAGTTCCCTTATTCTTGATGCTGTTGCTCCTTCTGCTCTTTCTGTCCAGTATATAATATTCCCACCCCCACCCCCCCATCCATTTCTCTCAGTCACCTGCTCATCTTTAAGACTCAAAGTCTACCTATTCGGTTAAACATTTCTTAAATCTCTCTCCCAAAACAGAATGGACTTCTCCTTTCTGCCTCCCTGTTTGCTATATGACTTTGATCATAGCACAAATAACCTTTTTTTTATAATTTTCATTCTTAACATTTTTAATTATAAGACCAAACACTTACAAGTGCTTACTATACACCAGATATTCTGCAAAGAGTTTTACAAGCATTCTTTTATGTAATCCTCATAAAACTAGGCTTTTATCTCTTTATTATCCATGAATAAGTGGCTCAGAAATGCACAATAACTTATCTAAGATCACACAGCAGGTATGTGATAGGGCCAGAGTCTTAACCACTGCACAGCACTCCTTCCCTTACTTCCAATGAAGAGAGACAGGCTTGTTTCTTCTACTTAAGTTAGGAGCATCCAAAGGATAAGGAGAGCAGGGAGTCTAATTAAGGAGAGGTGGATGAAAGGATCACTTGATCAATCTATGTATCTATATCTATATCATCTATACCTATCTAATTGACAACCTGAGACAAGGAATACATCTTACCTCTAAAAGGGAAAGCAGAAAGTTCAGTTAATGGCTTTTACTTAAAAGAGAAGGTTTATTTTTTCCATTTAAGAGGAATTACCTTTCCTCCTACAATTAAATAGACAGCAGTTTAAAGCATTGGGCTTTTTACCTGCCAAGTCGCTAATGGGCCAATTTACAATTTCTAATTTGGTCTGCCACCCTCTTTTAACTGAATCAATTACTAATCCAAGCAAGAGGATCATTGTAATTCATTTGGCATTCCCTTACAGACTTGTAAATCACAGGACATTAAGGCAACTAATAGAAACTATAAACGTTATGTTCATATTATGTAAAAGATGAAAATAAGGCATCTTATTAAACTTGGCAGAGTTTTTTTTGTTTTGTTTTGTTTATACTAATGCAGTGATGAGAAGTCCATTCACTGAGACTTGAGCTCTCCAGGCACCTTCATTGCTGAGTCATTTCTCACATCTATACCTTCTCTGGGTTCTGTCTTTTAGTTTTACATGATGGAGTAATAAAATCCTGGAGATCAAATTCTGATCTGCTTTCCCAGTAATTTAAGAGCAGAGGAACCTCTCTAGTGGGGCTGGGCCATAAAGAAAACCTTCCAGCTCCTATGTTTCATCCTGCAGGCCAGTGTTTGAGAACCAGAGCTTTCCTTCCCTGAGCTTTCCTTCACTGAGCCACAGGGGGTCACCTCTTCATCCCACCCAACTCACCCCCTTCCAGAGCCTCAACACTTCAGACCACATTTCCTTTCTTTCTCAGCGGTTACCTTTATTCTAAATCTTAACCCCACCTCCCTTCAGTTTTCTGTCTCCAGCAATCCATCCTCCTTCCTTGTTCTGAAATATAAATCCATGCAATTTTATTATTCAAAGGATTCGCTGATGTTCTCTCTGGGAAAAGAGATGGAGAATAATATTAAGAGGAAGCGATGAAAACCAATGGGTGCAATTTCCATCTTTTTTTTTTTTTTGGAGTTGTCCTAATCTATAGTCCTTGACTGTATTAGGTCACATTCCTATAGCAGTAATGACCTTTCCTTTCTGTTCTTTCCTTGGAAGTACAGCTCTCCTCCAGCTTCCCTTATCCAGATATCAGTCTTTTCCCAGCCCTCACCATAATAAATAAATGCTACTATTCACATTGAACACCTATTAGGAGTAGATCAATGAGGTGTCACTTTTTTGTTTATTATCTCTTTTCATCCTCTTTGATTTTTCATTTTACAGATGAAAAAAACTGAGTTTAGAAAGATTAGTCATTTGCCCCAAACACAAAATGCTTGTACAATTCAGAGGAAGGATTTGAAGCCATGTGTTTCTGATTCCTGAATCCATTCTTACTTTACCACATTTCCCATCTCTCTACAAATAATGTTGGCATATTATATAAAAATGAAGGACCATTTATGTATTCGCTAATCCTAAATGGGCCGTTTCTTCTGTGGTCAGATGGTGATGCAGTGATGCCTCAGCAAACCCTGGCATCTCCTCTTCTCATAGGCAGACAAGACTGGAGAACCCACCAGCTTGTTGTGTTCAGTATCAGTAGGGGGAAGTCATTTCCCTGTCTGTAGTATGGACTAGAAAAATATCTAGGGTCCTATCTCTCCTAGATCATGAACCCCTCTCAGACAGAAACCATGCCTAATTCACCACTCTATATATTGCAGGCTATATCCAGAGCATTTAAAGAGTGCTGGCTACCTTGTAGATGCTCCAGCATCTTTATAAAAATTCTGAACTAAACTATTCACATCTATAATTCAATGATAGTATGTTTCATCATTTCCAGTCAATAATAATAAAGAAAAAAAAAAACCAGAAAATATATCCCAAATGTAAGTGGCATCTAATTTAATGCAGACACCATGGAACACTTTAGATAAAATTTCTCTTAATGTCTCTTCCAGCCTGTCATTTGGCAGATATGGAAATATTGAGGTCTTACTGAATTGCCCAGAATTATGAAGTTTTATAACATAGGTTCAAATCTATGACTCTGGTTTCCTTTTAATTTCTTAGTTTAACAGGACTTCATTGCTCTCCCTCTAGGTAGACCAGGAAATAAATCAACAATGTAAGTTGATCCATCTTATTACCTTTAGTACTGGCAATTTTTGATAATAGCAGAATGAACACAAAAAATTATTCTGAAACAAATAATTAGATATACAAGTATATCCATGCAACAAACAGGTTCTTAATCTAAAACATCCCTTACAACTGAAAAATTGAATTGTCAGGAGTCTCCAATTAAAGGGGCAATTAGCACCTTCCTGATTAAACTTTTCTGTTCAGTAACCAACTAATTTGTGATGTAGGAGCAATCACACAGAAAGCAGGCAAGAATCCCCTCGGGGGGCTTTTTGAAATAACTTTCAGATTGCATTTATCTTTTTACACCTTTCACATTCGTATAGGGGGCTTTTTTGAAATAACTTTTAAATTGCATTTATCTTTTTACACCTTTCACATTTGCACTTTATGTATCAGGAAAGTACTGACTGTAAGAAGTGAAGATACCACATTAGAACTGCTAAGTACATTCCTAATAATACATCCAGAATAATGTCAATATTATATTTTAATGCAAAAGATATATATTTTAAATTTCTTTTCCTTGAAATAAAGAAATATTGTGGTTAAGATACTGTTTTATTTTTCAGCAAATATAAGGGCCAGCGAATTCACTACAGTGTTCAAGATTGCTCATTTAATAAAAGCGGAAACAAAGGCTGTCAACATATATCCTGCTTGGCTTCAAGAAAATACTTTCTGGTCCTTATCTTTGCTGGGATGAAAGGACAGCATAATTACCTGTCTCTGAAACATTTGTTTGTCCAGTGCAACAGCTCCTCTCTCTATCACGGCTGAGGCTGGCAGAGAGGCTGTGACTGCTTAAGTCAATTAACCAAGGGCGGCAGCAAGCTCTGAGCCGATCAGGCGTCCCCGTACCCTCTCGTCGCTACTGCCGCTGTGCGGGGACCGAGCAAACCCTCCTCAGAACCGGCTCACGCGTGCTCACCCCTCAATGTTGCCCTGCAGTTATAGCTGCGTGCTGAGGCGGACCCTGGGACTGGCATTACGAACGTGTCCAGTGTCGAGTCAGCAAGCCAGGGAAATCCCAGTGAAACCAGATTGAAAAGGCTGATGGGCACACCTCATATTGACTTTCAGTGAATGCCCAGCCTCTGGATACCTATCGGGGGTGAATTAATAGGATGCTATTTTATCATATACGCATAATCTTGTAAAGGGTATTTCTGCAGGTGTCTATACCTACCTATCTAGTCTATATATTCATATATAAATTCGCATATATACATATATACCTATATATTTCAAAGATAGCATATTCTTTTATCATCTTTTCTTTTTCACTTTTACAATCTACGACAGCATTTTAAATATCTTCACGGTATCCCATTATATGGCTTTATCTGTTTATTTACTCAAACTCTCAATATTTGATACTTGGATCTTCCCAGTCTGGGGTTATTTTTAAATGCTGCAAGGAATAGAAATGGAAAAAATGTTCGTACACATTCCAAATAGTTTCCTTAGACAAAATCTGTAGAAGCAAAATTATTGATGAAAAGGTTACAAGCATTTTTGGACAATTATTAATGGCTTGCCATGATGCTGTCAAGAAAAATTCATGCTCAGCAGCAGTAAATGACAATACTGGATTAAAGAAAAATTTGTCTCTTTGGCATATTGGAACCTAGAATATATGGGCATTAATAGAATTTTATTTCATTCTTAAATTGAACAAGATTTCATAAATATATTGAGTATTTATGTCTCACATGTTGTATAATTTCCTGATTATGACTCTTACAAATTTCCACTGGGTTTTAAACTTTTTTTATTTATAAAGACTTTTTTGTTTTGTTTTAGCTTTTATAAAGACATTTTTTTAATTTAAAAATAGCCCTTTGTTAAACATGTCATGATAATATTTTGCATTTGTAGTTTTTCTCAAATTTTAATGATATTTTAGAATATGTGGATTATTAATGTGGTCAAATATATTAATTTTATGATATATTTTCTTATTATTATTTTAGGATTAGAAATCCCCCTACCACCATGAAATCACATAAATAAGCAATAAGCATCCTGTTTAGAATAGGTCTTATTTTGCATGGAAGTTTTTGGTCCATAGAGAATTCTTTTTTTGGTGGCGGGGGGGCAGGAAGAGAATGATGTGAAAGTATGACTCTAACCAAATATCCCAGCATTTTCAAAATTCAGGAACATGAAATCTCTAGATTTATTTATGAAGCAAATTAGTGTCCGTTTTGTATCCTACAGGTCTGTGTCATTTCTTATAAGCGTGTGCCTAGGGGAGAGATTGCAGACAGAGACAGAGAGACCAAGTAAAATATTTTGAATGCTTCCCATTCCCCTTTTTAGTAAATGAATTTCTTACTCCCTACACCCCATCTGTCATTAATTATAGTTTTGGGGTCTGAGTTTAGGAAAAAGGAAGAAAGGATTAGGTGTCTTAGTTTTCCAGGGCTACTCGATCACATACAGACCAGTGGCTTAAATATTTATTGTCTCAAAGTTATAGAAGCTAGAAGTCTAAGATGAAGGCGTTGGCAGGATCCTCCTTTCTCTGAAGTCTGTAGCCTTCTGGTGGGAGCTTGCGGGTATGACTCAATCTCTAGTTCCATTAGTTCCATCACATGACCACAGTTCCGTTCTGTCTCCTCCTCCTGACTGTGTCCAAATCCCCTCTGCTTATAAGGACTCCATTCCTACTGGATTAAAGCCCATCCTGATTCATATTGGTCTCACCTTAACTAATACCATCTTCAAAGATCCTGTTTACAAATGAGTTCACACCCACAGGGCCAGAAGTTAGGGCTTGAACATGCCTTTGTCTGGGGGACACAATTTAATCCATAACATTAGGGAAAGACAAAATATTAGGGAAGAACAAGAAGAGAAACTAAGAGAAAAGATACCACCCCTTTGACCCCAGTTGAACTGTACAAAGATGAGGCAGGCAGAGGGAGAGAAAAACTGGAAAAAATATAGGTTTCTTGGTAGGTCAATCATCTAACACATCCAGATAATGATGGAGAACTCCAAAAAGGTCAACACCAGCAGCCCAGTTTCCACGATATACTAGCCAGAGACCCTAAGCCTCCCAGGGAAAGAACTTCATGCATTCAACACAAACTGAGTCTAAGACCAAAGTATGGCAGACAGATGGGACTGAAACAGTACTTCTGGTTCCCTACAGCCTGACTATGCATAAAGGGGACCCAGTTGTGTCTGGGAGTCACATTGAGGGGGCATGGGGGCACTGAAAGGGTTTGCAGACCAGAAGAAGCCTGGATTCAAGCAAAGGATTCCCAAGATGTAGGGAATTTGAAACCACAAGTAAATATGACTGTTGCATACAGTGGGAAATACAATCACATCTTCTGAAAAAAAATTAAATCAGTTACACCACAAAAGTCACCAGTGGAGAAAACAACCCTAGTTGCTCATTTAATGGCAAACACACAAAAATGATCCAAAATATATTATGTGGGTTCAAGGAACCCACTTCTGTCATCACAGACCATTCACACCCATTCTGCTAGAGGTGATCTTCATCAAGGCAAGGGGATGAATAATCATTTACCTGAGTCATCCAAGCAGAGACCAGTTTTCCTTAAAGGAGTTTAAATTATTGGAAAGAAGAGAGACCACCAATCTGTACTAAATATAGTTATCCCCTCTCTTTACTCCTCCCTGCCACCCAGAGCAGTTAAAGTTAAAGGGGGCCCATGCAAAAAAAAAAAAATCAGGGCATTTATAAAGGAATAAATAAACTAAATTGCTTTGCATGCTTTGCACATCGTTTAATGTGATTGAATTTATCCTAATATATACACATACACACATATACATTTTTATTCATTTTCATTTTTCTAGTTGCTATATTATGGTAACATATTGTGTTTTCTTGAAAAAGATGAGAGATTCATTTTTTTTAAGCCTAACTACTCTTTTTGGAAAATTTCCAAGCAACTATGTATTTCAATATACTTCAAAAGCAGTTGGAGCATTTTCCTTAAAAATTGCTCCTACGTTTTCACTTCACAACCAACTTGGCAAATCAGTTTAACCAACAGAAGTATTCTTGTTTCTTGGTCTGCCATCACTTATAATTCAGATATAAGAAGATATTCCCAAAATTTGCCATCCGAGAATTGTATTTCAGAAATGAATTGGAGGAGAAGAGAGGTATAAACATTTTATCTTACATTGGGCATGATCTGATCCCATTTTAAAAAGAACACATAAGCGATTCAACTTTGAGGGGGGGCCAAGATGGCGGCTTAGCAAGGTGCGCGTTTTAGT
>PVIY010006761.1:0-85511 GCA_004026745.1 Myrmecophaga tridactyla
ACATATTTTTACAAAAATAAAACTATTTGCATATCCAGCCTTCAATATCTACCTATTTGCCAATGTCTTTACACAAGCTAGACCTATATGTGTATACTCAGATTTAAAGGAAATTTGAGTTGTTTAATATCACAATTGTTTCTTCAGCCACTTTGGGCAATGTTGGTTCTACCCCATTGTAATTCATGATCAACTTCAGAATTACAAATCCAAAAGAAGAAAAAAAGAAAATGGATACTCTACACTAAGAGATAATACTTCATTATATAAGAAATTACTGCATTCATATCTCAGAAAAGGATTTGAGAAACTAATTTTTCTTTTTCTCTTTATTGATGAGCTTCATCACTCAAACCTTTTCCTGTATCCTAATGAAGTCTCCAATTCCTAAATTGGCAGAACACAACTCCAAACCTTCAAAGCATTTGCACACAGTGCATTTCCCCTCAGGGACATAGGATAAACAGGTAGAGAAAGGTTTCCTGTGGCTAGTTAGGTGAGCTGATATTTAGCATTTCAGGTGGTCTAGCAGCAGTATTCAGCACTGGATTTCAAGTGATACAGGTTCTGGGCTGTTTTTTTTTTTGTGTTTTTTTTTTTTGACTTAGTTTTGTGAATGTTTGCCGTAAGTGAGAATTTCTAAAGCACAAAACCTGAAACAGATCTACCTTTTGGATTAAAGCAATCTTACTTTTAATCCAATCCTAGAAACACACAAAGGGAAATTAAGAAGAATTGAATAAAGGAGCTATTATACATCTATTGACAGATATAAAAACAGGATTCAGGGAAACCAAAGGAGATGAGTAACTCTCCGAGGACTAGTAGCATTGGGGATCAGTGGGAAACTTTGAGGAAATAGAGTGAGCAACAGTGAGGATACATTAGCAGTCCTTAATCTAAAAATGAAAGGAAGTTACCAAACTCCAGAAAGAGAGAGCGATAGCTGCCCTACAGAGCTCAGGATGGAGGGAGTTAGGAGAATACATTTTTGAATCTCACTCTCCTCCTACCTTGATATCTCCTCCCAGTGCCTCTCATTGGACAATTCAACCAAATGCCAGAGGGCAAGGAGTCCTTTGATGCATTCCATAGTAGGCAGGGTAAGGGTGGATCTGGGCACCTGGAGAGGACAGAGGGAATTCTGCACACAGCACGTATACAAAGTGTTCCCTCCTTCTACAGACAGAAAGAAGCAGCTGAAGCACTCCCTGCCTGGACATCATCTCACTTTTACTAATAGTTTTCCATATCTTGATAGTCTGTTTTCAAGATTTCAAAATGCATACTTTGGGCCTTTATTTAGGAAGTTGCCAATTCTAGAAAAGAACGTTATGCACTTGTAAAGGACTATGATGAATATTTTCAAGAAATTATTCCCATTCAGAATATTTTCTTAATGGCTTCGCCCACGTTTCACACGGTTACCATCATCACAGGCTGTTAGGAAGCATTATTTTTCACAATGGTGTTGCTCTGTCTGTACAGTTGATTGGCAGAAGTCAAGTGCTTTTTCATTATTCAAAATCTTATTGTTTGACTAGATCTTATCATTTTTTCTGAGCAACTTACTCACAAACCCTCTACTGTGCCCGGCCTCCAGACTGCTGCAGCAGAAGATACTTTAACGAGGAAAGAAGTTCACTGGAGATACAAAGTGCTTGCCAAGTGCTGCAGCCTTAATGGTACACTCTCCAATTTGAGATTGGCAAAGCAGATCACAGAGAAAATGTAGGGAAGCAGGTCAAGGAAACCTGTACACCCTTAAAAAGTCTGTGGGAAGGAGATAAATAAGGTATCTCTCGCTCTAAGAGAGTTGAAATTACTAACCGTGTACCTAGTTATTGTGGAGGGGGTAAAACGGTCATGAAAATGGCTTAGCCACTTCTCATAGTCACAGTAGAAGCAGAATTAACTTATCACAAAGGATAAGATTTGGTATATTGAAGACGCCAACTTTGCCTTACTCCTGTGATGTACTCTGACTCTCTCTTCCTGTCTTTCCTGCTGCCTCACCCCTCCCCAAACACAATTCTTGAAAGACCTGTTTCTACACCAGGAACAGTAATTATCATTTGCACCATTATTATGGAATCTTGGAAAATAAAGAAATAATAAAAAATAAAAGCTTTATTGAAGGTCTATCAAATTTTCTTTTATACAATTGGTATGTCCAAATTAGTGGTCTGGTTAGATCCCCCTGGACCAATGTAAGCTGTTTGTGTGAAGCCCTCCCCTAGCTTTGGAATACACTTGCTCCAATTTACCCCTGAGACTCCATTTCCTGGGAGTTAGCATTCCCCAAAGATATTTAGCCAATGACTGGGGTAATGGCAGAAAACTTCACTCTCTGACCTGAGGGTAGAACAATTCTGAGAAGTAATAATTAAGCCAGAGTTTCCCTGGAGCTGGCACTAAGACTCTTAGCTGGATGGACTTTGCTGGAAACTGCATCTTGCTGTGCTTCCTTCCCCCTTCCTTGTTCTTCTTCAGCCCCTCCATATTAGTTGTCTCCTGGAATCACCTCCTAGAGGAGTTTACTTGGACTTGAATCATGCCGGCTTCTAGGGAATCCAATTTAAGACAGCATCCTCTGGGTAAGATATAAGTGTTCTGGAAAAAGCTGCTATAATTTCCTTACATTCTATTCTGTCTCATTATTTATGAAAACTTATGTAGAATCCAGCATGGATAAGAAATGACACATTCAAGATGACCACCCAAACAAAATTGCATATAAGAGACGGTCCCCAGGATTATCTCCCTCTTTTTCAGTGTGGTTAGGAAGAGGTAAAGTAGAGAAGAAATAGGAAAAAAAAAATTAGTTCAAGCTGAAAACAAGCTCCCAGTTTAAAAGCTGACATTGATGTGTTTTCACCATGGGGGCTTCTCAAACGTGCTCCAGGCTGTTCTCCATCAGTGGTTAGTCAAGGGGACTACAGACAAAAGGAAAGAAAATCGCATTAATGCTCAGACCTCCTGCTTTGTTTGAAATTACTAGTAGAGGAAGCTGAGTTGGTAAGAGCTTATAAAAGCATCTGTTCACCAAATCCTTTGAAAAGTTCTTGTAGGCTTCCAGCTCAGACCAACAAATGATCTCTCTTCTTTCTCATGCACTTCTAAAATAAAATCTTCTGGATGACTGCAAGAAGCTCCTCACTTTATACCGACCCAGAGAGAAAGATTTTGTCAACTCTGCCCTGAACAAGGTTTTAACATCTTAAGGTTTTTATCTTCTTAATCCTAACAAATCTCACTTCCTATTGATTTCTGATTTTCTTTTATTAAATTAAGGCTTGCATATGGCTCTATGCTTCCAGCAGCCGTTAGCCTCTTCCCTCCAAATGTAATACAGCCTTTAATTACAGGAAGCTCTGTGAGTGTATAATAGACATCATGGGCTCTAGGGAATTTCAAAATACTTCTTATTCCCTGTCACAGAGATAAGATAAACGAAGCATTCCCAGCTGGCAGCTTCCTCTTTAAACCTTTCAGAGGCAGAAGGGCAGTTTAAAAAATTAACTCTCAAACTCTTCTCTCATAATAGAAATGGCTTGCATTCAGATATAATTCCATTCTTCTCTTAGGTAACGTGGGACTGTGGAAAGAATCCCAGACATCGAGTCAGAAGATTAAGGTTTAGTTCCAGTTTTGTCATTTAATTGCTATGAGGAAAAATTTCAATATTTCTTACCTATAAAATGAACGTGGAAAGAACTATCTCTATCTACCAAAAATAGGCTGTTTTGAAGACAAAATAAAATGTAAAATCAACTCACAGAATTTACAATGAAATGAGAAAAGAATATTAACAATATAATAATACTATAGAAATATGAAGCATTATTAAATACCAATTTCAATGAAAAAATAAAGATTTTCTCTCTCCAGGCCATGTTCTGGAAGCAGCTGTGATACTAATTAATGGAGTCAAAGAGGTTATTTCTAACTTTCCTTAAGCTTGCAGATTTTACCCCCAATATTTGAACCTTTTGTGTTTTGCTTTGTCTACTTGTTTGCTTTTCTTTTTCCTATTTCTGGCAGAGAAATACTATGAACAGCTGTTTTCTTTATAAATTACAGAATTATAAAATCATTACTTCATTTATAATCCACTTATTAACTCCTATTGCCTTGAAGATTAATAGCAAACCCTCATAATGGCTACCTAACTCTCTGTATCCTACTCCCAACCTGTCTCTGTGCCTGTATCTTTACGTGAACTCGATTTTTCCAGTAACTTGGAAATGCTTGCCATTGTCCACATCATCTTCCCTCTTGAGTCTGCTCTTGTCATTCCCTTTCCCAGGATCCTTTTCACTTTGTTTCCTGCCTTTCATAATCTTATTCACTGCTCATGGCAGAGCACAAATTCCACCTCACCTCCAGCCTGGCCCAGTCCACCTGAGAGAGTGTCAAGCTCTAATAACTTTGCCCAGACACAAAACCTCCCCTAAATCTCTATGATTCCATTGCCAATATTTCTCTCATATTCCTATCATATCCTCATCTCTCTGAAGGCAGCTGCCATGAATTAAATTATTTATTCTATCCCCCAAAACCACAGTACCTTGAACAAAGTAGATGACTGAATGATGTCAGTGGCATAGGCAAGTTGTAAAAAAAAGGAAGGCTAGAAATGTTCTCTTTTTGAGGTCTTGCACCTGAATTTGATCTCTCCCAAAAGGATGTCATATCCCTAGGTCCTTTCACCTTCTATCAAAGCTCCCATGTGTTGGTATCTCTTTCCGTGTGACACTGGCAATCAGATAATTGAATAAATTGACTCACAATGATTTGGTAGTGATCGTTAACATTTGAGAACAAATTAACACATTGGGGTACAATAACCCCCTCAAACGTGAGAACTTAGACAAGATGCCAGCAAATGGAAAAAATATCTAGAAAAAGAGAACTTTATGTTGCCACCACCCCCCATATTAGATGATATTCAACTCTCTAGTAAAGCATCTTGCTCTGTGTACAATGCAAGAAGAATAAGTCTCTCGCTGGAGAAAAACTGAGAGGTATTAGTTGCCAGTACCAGAAAGATCTACATTACATCCTAAAAGCTAGAATATCTATCAGAAAAACACAGTAATATTCTATCCATCTAGTGATGGGACCCCAGGGAAAATGTAGTGGTGTGAAATTTGAATACAAAGGTGAACTTTGATACCCAGTCTGCCGCGGTGGCACTTTTCTTTAGCACAACTGCCCACTTCTAAATTGACTCTATTTGCCAATAAACTCTAACTCTTCAGTTTCCAAATTTGCTATTACAACAAGTGAGTTATTCTCTGTATAAAGGGTTGCCCTTAACCGATTTCACTCTTGAATGAAGGTCACTAGCATTATTTAAGAACACACAACTCAAGCACCAAAGACTGACCTTAGATGCAGTACTTTCAACTCCTCACCGAGTTGAATGGGAGCTGTTAAAATGGGTTTAAAGACAGATTCTGTATTAGCACATTCAGTAATGCTTGATGTTTCTGGGGTCTTTCTTCTAACCAGGGCCAACACTGCATTTAGACTTTCACACATTCCCGCTGAGAGGGGACATTTTCCTCAAATACACCTAGGGCCAGTGTGAAGCTTTTGAAATGCTCCTGAGCCAAGTCTCCAACTGATAGGTTTACTGAGCCTGTGTTATGGAGTAAGCTGCCACAGTCCTATATTTTAAAATGCAATGATGTGTAAAGAATGCAAAGGCTAACAGATAGTCCTATATAAAAACCCTTAGCAATCCCTGCTTGGAGGACTCCTCAAACATGCTTCAAGTAGCCTTAAAAAAGCTGACTATAAATAGTCTTTTGTACAGAAACCTTGAAAAGAGAAATGTTTGCAATTTAGCAAAAGTATGCAGCATTATTGTGCCGCAGCGAAGAACCCCAATAGCAATGAGATACTATTAATAGTAATTACTGACATCACAATATGTTGCTTTCTGTGTACAAAGTTGAATGCAAAGAACCTTCAATATATAAATGCCAGCTCTCTAAAATCTGCATTTTTTCTTGTCAGTAAAATGGAGATAATAATATATTTCATTCCTTCCCCAAGGCACTTTTGTGAAATCATCATTAAAAAGCAATTTTAAAGCTAGGGAACACTGTGTGAGAATTAGGTGATCATTACTAGTACGTCCTTTCCCAAGAGAATTTACTGTGGGATTAACTACATTTGGCAGATGAGGCAGCTGAGTGGGGTGAGCTGGAAACTATAAGGACTCTGTGAGGCAAAGATAAAAAGAGAGCCCAAACCAGGAATCAGAAATGATGTGTGTCCCTTTATTTTCTTACATTTATTTTCAATTTGTGGATCACGTTTATCTTTAGACCTTTACGATGAAATGGGTTTGGCATCTCACAGTTCTTGGAGATACCTTGGTATCATTAGGCCAGAGCTGGGGTCTAAGGAGTCCTGTAATGCCAGTCTTTGTAGCCCAGGCAGAGGACAGCAGCCATCGTGGTGGGGAGCCTTTCTTTTCCCATCAACTACCCTCAGAAAATTCCCCTAAGAAATGTGCTTGTCCATAAAACCTAAGGGTTCTATCTTTTCTCCAATGTCGGAGAACTGTTAGGGTCACTGGATAGCATTCTGCCTTTAGCCAATAGAAAATTTACCTTTATTGATGAAAATATATATATACTTAAACAGTGCCAGAATTAAAAATAGCTACCTATATGTATTTTTAAAATGTATTTGTTATTTTCTCCACATAAGGTTTATGTCTCTTTTAAGAGTTTGTTTTCTTAATAATTAAAAATGACTGATTAACGGACTGACTTTCCTGAAATATATGTCGGGTTATCTTTGGAAGTAAACCATGTAACAACAACACGAAAGTAAAAATGAAACCATTTATTTCTCCCAAAGCATATCTGAGTTTCCAAGCCCCTGAAGACTGTGATCTGGATGGTTTACCACTATTTTCAAACTGGAAGACATGGTGCATCCCTTTAGAATGAGAATCTGTAGCCAGATGTGTCTCCTGACAGGGTTTCCTTTATTCCATCAGCATCATGCTGGGATAGCCTGGTTGTCAGAATTCCATACATCCTGCCCTGATATTTCTGATTTCCCCTTTTAGAAAAAATCAAAACAAACTCGATGTTTCTAGTTTTAAAAATAGCATAACACAAAAACCTTTTGATGTCTTTTATTATTGTTACTTTAGGCAGTGTGAATAACCTAATTTTTCAAATATGGTTAAAAACCTTTCTGAGACTAAGTACTTCTAGAAGCTGCCCTGAAAATTGAAAATTCAACCCAGAGAAGCTGAAGTAAAATAGAAGCACAAGTGCAATGCTTTAAAATGCATTAAATGCAACATAAGTGGTACTGTTTTTGTCATGACATCTTTTATATAAATACTGCATTTAAGAAACAGCAAAGGGATGAGCAAGTATTTATTAAGTAAACCTGAAAATATAGCAGAAAATGAAAATGTTTTAGAATATTACACACATTTGCTGTTGCTGTACTTATTTACTTAGATCTGTTATTTAATATGTGATCAGATTTAATACAGTTCATATCCAGGTTAAATACATGGCTTGCATTCGTATAAGCAAACTGGAAGTTTCCAAATTTATTTACACTTGAAGGCTAGGGAACTCTCAGGAAATTATACTGCCAAAATATGCATGCTGCTTTCCATTCCCTAATGTTTTTGTTAAGAAGAACATTCTAATGAAATTTTGGAAATGCACAACTGTGTTTTTCTTTTCTAGGTTGGGTACAGATGTATAGTGTATATGAGAAACTTTTCATAACAACAATTTTGAAATACAATTCATTAAATTTATGTACAATACACTAATTAATGTACAGCCTACTTGAAGAATGTATGACAAATACAGCACCATATGCATAGCTTTTATAGTACAAAATGTTAAAATAATATCTCCCCTAAAGTTTTTATTATTATAATACATCTGCTCTAATTTCAATATCTTTTGTCAAACAATAATTCAATAAACAAGAGTCTCTCAATTTCTAGTCATCTTTCTAGGACTGTAATCAACTCTTGACCTCTGTGTTCTCTCCATCCTTACTCTTTATCTAGTTAATTTCCAGTATTCCTTCATACAACAGCTCATTTGTCACTCTTTCCAGGCAGGAAAAGTTTCAAAGTTCTCTAGAGTTTCTTAACTCTTCTCTTTCTTTTTTGTTCTTCCAACCCAGCAACCAATTCTCTTGTTCATCTTTGAAAATATATTCAGAAGACAACCACTTTTCACTACCTGCAATGTTGCCACCATTATCTAAGGCACCCTCAGAATGTGGAATAGACCTTTCTTCCTTGCCTCTTATAGCCAGAATAAGATATGTCAGACCATGTTTCTCCCTGAAATCCTCCAAACGCTTCCCATCTAAAACCCAAAGTCTTTGCAATGAGCTAAAAGGCCCTACCTTATCTACCCCCTACCTCAACCCAAGACCTCTCTGAACACCTCCACCTCTGCTTGGTCCCCACTCCCCTAGAATTTACCTTTTTAATTTGTTCATTGATTCTCTAGAAGCACTGATTTCACCTATTTTGTTCACTGGGGAAGGGGCACACATACTAGATGCTTAACAAGTATTGTTTGAATGAATGACTATATTTGCCTCTCAAAATACTTTACATTAATAACTATATATGTTTCCATAAGATTTTTTAAATGCCAGTTTTCAACCCTGAAGTAAGCAAGCACCTTGAGTTCAGAGACCATCTATGTTTTGTCTACCTTATATCCTCAAAGCTCTCAGCATGTGCCAGACACATAATATATACAAGAACTTTCTGTTTATTAAATGAATTACGGAAAGGAGAATGGTATGATGCCTTCCTCTCCCTTATTTTTAGTAGGCTGATGATATATTATACCAAAGTTATAATATTTCAGTAATTAGTAATGCTAATCTTTCTATAACATCTTGATGAGACAGTTCAAAGTCCAAGTTGACATTTCTCTGTTATCTGTCTCATGCAAGTAACCTATTTAAAAGATCAGTATTTGTTTTTCTTTACAAACAGGTAGAAGTAGATTTAATTTATATATTCTTTGCTATGAGACATAATTTTGCAGCTACCATTTTAACCCACAGCACAAAACAAAGGCAATATATATATACAATTACTTTTGAGGGGAAAAATTCCACTGCTTGTGTGTACACCCATCAGAATCAAAATAAAATGAGCAAAAATCTATCATCTGTTTTGTAGAAGCCACAGCCATCTGTAAATTGGGAAGGTCATTGCACTCTAATCTTTGTCTAGGGCTGTTCCCTCATTACCAGGTTTCTTGCTGGAAGCAATCAATTAAAAGGGAGTGTGCTATTTTTTTGTTTTCTTGGCAAAAGGTTCAAGAATAGCTGGCCTTGTTTGTGGTTGCGTAGACTAGGACATGTTAACATGCTTTGTGGAACAGCAAAGCCAATGCTTCGTCAATTGCATTTGGTTTAAGGGGACTTGAGTTTTCCATTAAGCAACTCCAAAAAGCCCAAATGCAGGTGTCAGAGCAAGCACGGTGGTATCATATAGGCATGACATGCTGTTAGCCTCTTCTAAATCGGGCCTTGGGCTGAGTCAGTTGCGACTGATGCTCAGTGTAGACAGCTGTGAAGGTCATATTCCACTTGGCTTGCACCGATCCAGGCAAAATGGGCAGCTCTGTATAATCCTCGTATACCATGGAACAAAAATAAAAGTTGTCCTAGGTTTTGAATTTGTTTAAACTCTCAGATTCTGCATTTTGAAAGAAAATACATAACTGAAGGCTACTTTCTGTGGATTGTTAATTTGTTAAGAAATTTCAGGATAGGAATTGAAAATATACTTAGAAAGCACTCTCCCAAGGTCCTCATTCTTCACTCATGTATTTTCTTTACTATTAGTCTAAAGTTAATTGACTAATAATCTTTAATATCACCAGATATATTAAGCTAATCTACATATTTCTGGGAATAAAAACAAATTATCTTTCCAGTGCCTGTCCATGCTAAAAAAAAAAAAAAAAAAAAACAGATTATTTTAATTTTTTATTTTTTTCCATCTGAATTAGTCTTTTGGTTCTTCCACCCTGACTCTAAAATCTTCTCATATAGCACAGTCTATGTTTGGGCAGAAAGCTGGTGGCTTTAAATATATACTACTCCATATGTCTGATTTTCAGAAAGCATTCAAAAGAAACATTTTGATAGAAGGAATGGATGGATAAATTTTAATGCATACACTTGAGTATACTTATAGTCCCAAGCCTTAAATATATAACTAAATATCTTTGCCTTGTAAAGTATAAACTTATTCAACATATTTTTCAAAACCTACTCTAAACGCTGAGAACACAGCAATGAATAAATAGACAAATATTTTGAACTGCATTCCAGTGATGAAGATATTCAATAAGCAAATACTTTTTGTTTACTATTACTACTACTAGTAATAATATCATGTAACACTTCTATAGCTCTACCATGTTCTAGACACTGTTCTATTGTCTCCGTCTATACCTATCTATTTACCTTTATATTCCTTTATTTCTCAAAACTACCCTTTAAGGTATATATTTTTAGTCTTCCATTTCACTGATGTGAAAAGTGAGGCACAGAAAAGTTTTGTAATTTGTAAAGGTTTTATTCCAGTAACTTTAATTCAGTCTCGCATCAGAGTCCACACTCTTAACTGTGCTTTACCACCTCCTAAAGGAAATATCATGATTGATAAGTGGCCTGAAGTTAAATAAAGCAGGGTATAGGCATGGATAGTTGTGGCAAGGGTGGGGTAGGGGATATGGTTTTAGTTATTGTCGTTTAAAATATGTTCACAAATTGTTTGATATTCTTCCTTTCAAGAGGTGGAGTCTAATTTTCCTAAGTGTGGGCTGGATTTTATATTTTAACAAATAGAATAAAATGGAAGAAAAGGTATGTTGACTTCAAAGAATAGATTTTAAAGTCACTGGGTATTTCTCCTTGTTCTCTCTCAGATCGCTCTTCCTGAGGGAAGCAGCCACCACGTCATGAGAACACCCAAGCAGCCCCCAAAGATATCCGCATGATAAGGAACTGATTCTTAACTCACCTAAACTGTGCATGATAATAAGTATTTTTAATTTTAAACCACTAAGCTTTGGGGTACTTTTTACACAGCAATAGAAAACTAATAGGTGGTCAAGAAAAGCTTCCCTGCTGAGGTGATGTCTGACCAGGCAGTTAAATCAAGTGACAGGAAAAAAAAAAAATAGGAATCTTGTGAATAAGTTTTTAGGCAGGAGAAAAACCTAAACAAAAATTTTGAGAATGTTTCTTGCATTCAAGAAATAGTAAGGTAGTCTATTTGACTGAAACAGATTCAGATAGATGCATTTGGATATTGTTCTATGTTTAATGTGAATTCATAGAATGCATCTGAACAGAGGAGTCACTCTGACTTTCTGTGAAAAAACCGCTATGACTCCCGGGTAGACATTAGACTATGGAAGAACAAGAGTAGAATCAAGAAGGTCATTTAGAAGGTTATACAAATAACCCAGGTAAGATGAGGTGCCTTTGCTGGGGTAATGGTGGTGGTGGTGGTGGAAGTAGTGGGAGAAGTCAGATTCGAGGTCTGAAAGTGGAGCCAATAAGACTTGTTGATGATTTAGATGTAGATGTAATAACTGGATGACTGATAAATCAGTGATTTTGAGGACCACCAATTACACTGCAAAATGTGATTTGGAGGGTCCAAAAGGGGTAGCATTGTGTTGGAATGTGTTGGCATATTCTTTTCTTTGAGCTTAAGGGAGAATTAAAGCAAATGCTAATTTAGTTTCCTTTAAGCTGTTTTTAAGATATTGCATTACTTCTTCTGGTGAAATAAATGAGGCATGTTACTCCAAGCTACCCCCTATGAAGTGTGAAGTTAAAAATGAAGAGAAAGATTGTTAACCACGTAAGAAATTCCGACTACATTAGAATATTGTGGGATTAATTTACCCCTTCTTAAGAGTTAGAAACTGATATTAGCAATGGGGCAGGATTCGGAACTGGGACGGACAATCATTTGGTGTGGGCTGGGATTGCAGTTGCCTGGCGCACTGTGCTTATAAGAGTGGACTCTTCTCATAGTAGGACCAGCTCTGCAAGCGGCTGTGGGAAAGGAAGATCCTGGCCACAGCTCAATTCCACAAACATTAACAACCATGTCAGTATGTAATTAATGATAGAAACTCAACCAGAAAACCAATCACCTGGACCAGAGTAAGTAGTAGTATCAGAAAGAATGACCGCATGACCTGGACAAGCCATTCAGACATTTTAAAGAGGCTTGAGTAGATCTGAGCAGAAAATGCATAGTCATCTGCCATCTGTTTTGCTTTTTGCACAAAAGCAATTGTTTTCATTTTTAGAAATAGGAAACTAGCAAATAGAATAGAATAAAATGGAAGAATAGGTACGTTGACTTCAAAGATGGTTAGTGGACTTCAAGGAATAAGGAAGAAATTTGCTTCACCTGTTTATCTCAAGAAACGCTGCCTGGTCCTTTTGGTTGCCAAAGTAGCCTCAAGAGAATTCCCTGAGAAATGAATCACACATCTGAGGGTAAGTTAATGGGAACAACAGGGCATAGGGACCAGTTGCCAAATAGAAGTCTCTGATTTTCTGGACATGAAGCAAACTTTGTCACATTTAACAGAGGTGGACAGAGCAGCCTATGCATTTGCATTCTTCATTGCTAGAGTGATAGCCATTTCTTGCTGTAGATATTGCTGGTTTTTGTCAATGTTTAAAGCACACAGCTCTGTGAACTAACCAACTCTCCTCCTACGAAGATTTAATTAAGTAAATCACATGTCATGGCCTTCTTTCTATCTGCTTGATTACTGTGCAGTGAAAAATTTATTGTTGTCAAATCTCGTGGTGATTTATTTTCTCCAGGGTCTACAGAGTGTTCTGTTTCCTGATAGTCAATAACTTCGTTGTTGAGAATGAAGGGTTTATTTTGTAGAAGTGGAAACAAAGAACTTATAATGCTTAGTTATCCCACTGATTTCCTTCTTGGTGAAGGTCAAAATACCATTGTCTTATTTTTTATCAGCAACAATGTACCATTGGCTTTTTATGGAGGAAAGAAAAACGACAATCAACCAGCCAAACAAAAAAAATCTTTTCATTTTTCTTTTCCTCCAGATATAGTAAGTAAGCACACCAACTCTGAGGCTTAACTTCTGGCATTAATACTTAAAACCTGTGTGACTCTGGGCACTTTACTTAATTTCAATGAGCCTCATTTCATCATTTATAAAATAGGAATAATAATAACACCTGTATCATAAGGCTGTTGTAAAGGTTATATGTTAGCACATGTAAAGGATATAGAATGATGTCTAGAACATTGAGTATATAATAAAGTTTAGCTTTTATTCTTTCATAGTTAATTTAGTTTTCCCATGGAAGATATCTACTAAACCACATGTGGTTCACCTCTGCTTGCAATAAAGGAAACAGAGTAGTTTGGGAATATTAGTACATGCACCCTATTGTTTTCAAAAAGAAAAAAAAATGCATGGCTTTATATTCTAGGAAAAGAAAAATATACCTGCTTACATCATTACAGACATTTGCTGCTCACAAGAATCATGCTTGAGGTCAGGGACCATATTTTTCATTTTGAACCCCCAGTACCATATTCATAGTAAAATGTAACTCCTTGTTGAAAAAATGAATGAATAAATGAATGAATGACTTTCCCCTTTATTTTTCATGTCTTAAATTACCATTACTACATTGGACCTCAGTGCCCTCAACTACATTTCAGAGTGTTTTCCACATTTAGCTGTTCATAATAACGATATGATAAACAAAGAGATTTCCTGGCCCCATCCAATCAGAATCTGGTTTAGTATGACAGGCATAGGATCTAGGGATAGAAATACTTTATAAAGGCCCCAAGAGTTTCTAATGGGTCTCTTCCAAATCTACTATTGATAATGCTAGGCTTAGCATCATCACAACTGAGAAGATTTGTTAAAATTGTAGAAACAGCCCAATCCAACTGGCTAATAACAGAATTGGAAATCTGCATTGCCTTTCCTCTTCTCTTTATAATTTCCTCCTACAACAGGTTCCCAGATCCTGAAGGGGTGGGTAACTCCAGAAATCTCTGAGGCATGCTTTTTTAGGTCTTCAAAAACCCTTTTAAGAGCAGAGTTATGTGTTCTGCTTAATGAGCCCTATATAAATTATCACCTGGCTAAAAATAGCTCTAAAAATCCAGCAGCCTTGCCATACAGAGAGAACAGTTTGAATAGTAAAATGGTTATTTAGATGACTCAAATCACCAACAGTTTATTATTCCACTAAAAAAATATATATATAAGTTCACAGACTCAGACATTTGCTAAGTTTCAGTATTTGAAAGGCTGTAACTTACAAAGCAGACATTTCCTTAGACACATGATTCATAACAAAATGTTTTTATGAATCATAGCAATCTGTAATTAGATCCCTTTTCAAGTATTTACCTTTGCAACCAAAATAATTAACCAAATTTGGACAGAATAGAAATAGAAATAGAGTGGGTATAAGTTACATGCTCATAACCAACAATGAAACCTAATCATTGCAAGAAGTTATTACATTGGGTGAACCAATAGAAATCATCCAGGGCCAAACAGCAAGTATGTCAGAATTCCAAAGAAAGGTGAAAACAAACATATATTTCAATGTACTTTTCACTTAGAATAGTCAAATGTATGTAATTTTGATATAGTGACCTTATGATAATAACAAGCATTAAGTGCAAACTCATCAAGTCTGTCTAAAATATGCTGCTTTTTGTTGTTCTGTCAGAGCCTCATGTTGGTTTTCTTCATGCATGTACTACAGCTTATAGCAATTTTATTTATCTTCATGTGTGTGTGTGTACTGTTTCCTTAACTCCCCAACTAGAACAGAGCTGCTTAAATATGAGGAATGCCTTCTTGATTATTTTGCCCCTGACATTGAGCATAGCTGTTGGCACATGATAGCTATTCAAGAAATATTTGTCCAAGGAACATATACGAGCTTTTTTAATGCAGTTATGCTCCTGGGACTCTACTAGGCACAAATAAATATTTTGCCATTATAAAGATTCTGTGAAATAGGCATTAGCGTCATTTTAGAGAAATTCATATTATAATTCAGAAGGATTTTATAATTTTCCAAGATGTCCTGACTTTCAGTCCAATGTACCATCCAAAACTCGAATAAGAGAACCTTTGCCTTAAGATACCAAAGCACTCTTTAAATGGGATATGATAACGGCATTTTCCCAATACTGGAGAATTACAGTAAGCAATGTTTTAAGCTAGGACCATACTCTAAAAAGGAAGCTGAAAATAGATATTAAGGTAGGTATTTCTGTTCTTTGCATCACAAAATAACAATAGAAATTATCAACATGCAGTCCATAGAAAAACAAAACTCATTAAGCAGTATCAGCCAGGCAGTTCTTTACATTGGTTCTGGAGTTTCCTGTTTGGGAATTTGACAGGTCGCTTGTGGTATGAAAGCTTTGGTTGCCTGGGTGTGTTTAATGTAGAAGCCACTTAGGGTCATGCTGTCCCTTGATCCTCAATGAGATGTGACAACCACCCTCCCCTGTGTCACACCCCGAGTGGAGTCCTTGATGTTCTGGCCCTCCCTGAGATTTCTGTACATTTCTTGGGCTCTATTTATCCCAGTCAACCTTGACTTGGTTTTCAGCACTCAACTTGGAGGGTAAGAATAGGAAACCAAATAGTTAAAATTAACTAGATTTTTTTTTTTTTTAATTACTAAAAGTTCCTCGGCAGAGGTGCAAGGATAGTTCAATGATAGAATTCTCACCTGCTATGCAGGAGACCCAGGTTCAATCCCTGGCCTGTGTACTTATCCCCCGCCCAGTCCCCGCCCCCCCCCAAAATTCAACAAATGATTCTGCAATATCGGGATAGTCACATGGAAAAAAAATGAAATGTGACCCCCACCATACAGCACACGCACACAAAAAGTTCCTCAGCTACTTCTCCAATTTTTTCTCCATTACCAAGGGCTCTTATATTGCCCTCACCACATCTGCTTCCTCTATTCATCAATTCCTGTTCATGTCTTATTCAGATACATCTTCTATGGGTGTTTTGGGTTCCTTCTCTCTCCTCCCCTTGAGAGCTAGAAACACCAACAATAATAGCAACAAGAATAATGATACTTAACACTCATTTTACCTTTACCCTGGGCCTCACACTATTCTAAATGCTTTGAAGGAATACCCTCAGTTGTTTTTCCAGTGGTCTGTGAAGTAGGTACTGTTATTTCCATTGAATACATGGGAAAACAGACACCGAGGGTCACTTTTTCATGCAGGCTTCCACTATGTAACACTGCCTCTCAAGGTCTTGGCCTAAAGTAGTTTATTCTAAGATGAAATCAGTTGTTAGCTAATAAAAAATCATTATTTCTCATCCACTGAACCCACCACATTTTCTACCCAACCTTGACAATCTTTGCCATTATAGTCCTAGCGAAGGAAAGATAACTGGCCTTCTGTGATCCAGCCCTGTTTAACTTCCATCTCTCGCTGCACACAGGTACAAGAAGAACTCTGGTCTGTAACTGGGCACCTGGGCATGGCCTGTAAAATGAAGATACCTAATATCCTCTTTCCTCTATGAGCCTGTATCTTTCAAGCACTTTTTGCGCCACTCATGCAAAGCTATGTAACCTTTTAGAAATAGACATTTATATTTCACACAGTCATGATTGCTCATAGTGTCCCTCCATGCTGGAATGGTTTTCACCCTCCTTCAATCAGGAGTTTGTTTCAGCCCTCAAGGGTCAACTTCCATATCATCATATTTTCTTCCAAACCTCCCACAAACCCTCACAGTACTAGCATTATTCCTTGCACTGCATTACTTCAGTGTTATTATTTCACACTACTTCTCTTTTACCTCCATCATACAGGAAGATTAAATTTCCCAGACTTCCTGTGTTAGTTTGCCAGGGCTGTTATGGCACATATCTTAGACTGGCTGGCTTAAGCAACAGGAATTTGTTGGTTCACAGTTTGGAGGCCAGAAGTCCAAATTCATGATGTCAGCATGGCTACACATCCTCTGAAGTCAACAGCATTCTGGTGGTGGCTTGCCAGCAATCAGTCTCTTCATCTATCACATGGCAATTTCTTTCTGCCTCTAGTGATACTGGATTAATGCCCAGCCATATTCAGTTTGGTCTTATCTTCAAAGATCCTATTTATAAGTAAGTTCACAGCCCACAGAACTGGGGACTAGGACTTGAACATGTCTTCATGGGGAATGTGATTCAGTTGACCACATCCCTTTACAAATAAATTGCAGATACGTGACTGAGTTCTGCTCAATAGCAGGAGGTGATGCAACCTGCCATCCAAAACATATGGGCAGTCTCCTCTTGCTGCTTTGAACTTCGCAGACACAGGTGCATGTGGTATAGCTGTAAGTTGGAGGAAGTTCGCTTGTTCTGCATTAGACTTTGGGCCATTGAAAAATAAATTTCTATTGCATTAAGTCTTTGGGATTTTGGAAATTATACATTCAGAATAGCACAGCCTAGTGAGAATAACTGACAAAAAGCACATTAAGGAAGGTCAGCCTTGGTGATGGCCACCCTGGAGGAGCTATGAGTTTAGCCATGAAGCAGACATGCCACGCTGCCTGTGACATCCAAAATCATCATAATGGGCTGCACAGTCTCTGATGATGATCTGATTCTCTACCTGAGATGTCTCTTTGCCTTTCATTACTTAAATAATTCCTAAGAATTCTTGGAGACTGAGCTCAGATACTGTGGCTTCTGGGAAGAATTTCTTAGCATTCCTTCTCTGGAATAGAGACCCCTCTCAGGTGTCCCCGGGAATGACTAGCGCTTCCCAACATGGCAGCACTTCCTTCATACTATTATAATTACCTACTAATTTATCTGTTCCCCTTTCTAGACTGGGCTTACTGTAGATAGGTAATGTGGGTTTATTCATTTTTTTTCCTCCAGTGCCCAGTACAATGGTTATCAAAGGGTGTTCAGTAAGCTCTTGTGGAAAGAAGAAAAGACGAGAAAAAATATGCTTAAACAAAACATCCAAACACAAAGATGTTCTTCCAAATGGACCTGCAGGAAGTACTTCCTTCTGCCCAAGTATGTTTTATGAGTCCTTTCAACAATAAAGCTCATATATCCCCACACAGGGAAGGAGAATCTGATCCATTATCTGACACATCCTACATCATTGTCTTAGTGTGTGGGTGTGGAGGACTGCAAGGAAATGACACACAGTACATAATGCAGCTCACAGAGACCAGCAACACCCACATAGAATTTCCTCTGAGTAACTGCACACAATTCTAGCTTCTGCCCATTTCTATAAGGAAAGCAGAAGGAATTGATAAATGAGGTGTGCATGTGGGCTTTGGCATAATTTGAGCTAGGCTTACATTCTTTAGGACAATGTCAATCATGAATGTGGGGTATACCATGTCCCAAGATGTAAACTGAAATGAACACAGGACTTAGAGAGAGAAAATCTAAACTTTATTCAAAGACTTAATCTTTTAGAGCCTCAGTTTCTTCATCTACAAATGTAGGGGAACTAGATTTCTAAAGCTTCAAAATTCTATAATTTCACTAAAATGCATTAGATTTTCATGTAATTTAAAGAATTGCCTTGGCTATGCTTATCGTTACATTTCTAATTTTATGCAAATCAAAAATATGATTCCAAAATTGGTCAAAACATCATTTTTCCTACATTAAGCTGCCATTTGTCTTATGATTCAGTAAGGTGAAATAGTTGTGGAAATCATGATTCAGTTACCTCAATTGACCATTAAATGCTCCAAACTTTGTTTACAGAATATCTGAGATGATAGTCAATTTGTTCTTCAATTGCTTATTTAGGGTCCTTATATTCACCTGTGAAAAGAAAATATCAAGTGAAAAATTCAAAGATTAGGATTAGTATCTTGAAAACATGCAAACGAAGCACATCTATAAACACAGATAAGGTGAGAATTAGATAAAGCACTACTACTGAAAGGAAATTATCACTAGGGATGAGAAAGTAGAGACAATATGGGAGGAAGGAGACATGGAAGATTTAAAAACAAACAAAAAGAAAGGAGACTATGGAACAATTTAGGAAACAGATTGAAATAAAGAGAAAATGGCTCTACTCTCTAGAGAAGTAGTAAAGTGGGTGAATTTCTGTGATGGACGGGAGAGAAGGTAGGGGAATGAGATGGGTACTTTCAGAAAAAAAGTTCCTGAACAATATTCTAGATTATAGGAAGTGAAAAAAAATTAGTTGACAACAACAAAAATGTAGGTATTAGAAATTGACATAAAGCTTAGAGAATTTAAAAAAGAGGAAAGAATAAGGGAAAATGAGTAGTGGCAACTCAGGTCGCTTCAAAGGATCTGAGGTGAGAAGCCAGCTGGCTGGTCTCACTGTGGATGTATTAAACTGCCTTGACTGCCATGGATAGTGAGAGACTGTGGGCTGGCCAGGAACCCAAATGCTTGGTTGACTTTCAAAAATGTGGCAGTTCCCGCTCCCAGACAGTCATTTAAGATAAAACCCTTTGATGCAATATCTGGTTGGTTATGTTTCCCACCTTGCATAGGCTTTAAAGAGTGAGGATTATTGGTTTGGTACACTAGGGTTTCTGTGATTTCATTGCAACTGCTAATTGTTCCCGGGAGATTTTGGCCTTGTGTCTGGAATTTTACTGATTTCCAACAAAGGTTTATATTAAATTTCCCTGTGAAGAATACGATAAGGGTGATGTATACCGCCATCTGTCAGTACTTGCCACATTACAAAGTAATTTCACTTACATAATAGGTCTAATATCTCTTTTCTGATATAGCATTTCCTGTGGTTCCCTGACATAAAGTTTTAATTTAATGCTAACAAGGAAAAATCCATATTTTCTTTCTCTCTAGGTAACTGCTGATAGGTTTCCTTTTCCTTTCTATAGACACTTAAAAGGTAACAAATGACCAATGGAATGTTGTTTCCTGACTTAAATTGCCATCCTGAAAAATAGGCCCATTTTCAGATGCCTCCTCTGCTCTCATATATGTCTAAGTTATTCATGTACTCCTTGCTTCTTTATGCTTCGGTTTGCTGAGTGCCTACAAGCCAGGACCAAGCCTGAGCACTGACAACAGCCTGGTGGCCAGGTGCCCTGGACACAGACACCCTAGGACAAACAGTGAGCAATTAAACAAGTAAACAGACAAGATGATTTCAGACAGTGGCAAGCACTAGGAAAGAAATATATGGAGAAGGGGATAACTGGAGGGAGGGTAATTGGCTATATTTGACAGGGAGATTTTTTCAGACCTCATTGAGAGAGATTTTGAGCTGAAACCTGAAGAAAACGGGGCCAGCTAGAACAAATGGAGTGAAAGCCTCCTAAAAATTTTTGATATCTCTCTACATAGTGACAAAAACATTATTTTGAAAGTGAATGCTCCTGTCTTTCTGTCCTAGACAATTGAGCACAAGCAGGTAGAGATTAAATGTATACTTAGACAATCAAAATACAGTATTGTTTTCAGATCCCTCCTGAATTTCCTCAACCCAATATAATGATGTAGCTATGTTTTAATTCATGTTCATAAATTACCTTTAATTTATAGGTATTTTGATAATTGTTCAACATATCTTGATGAAAGTGAGACATTTTCAAAATGTTTTAAAAAGCATTAAAAATTGTTGTCCTCCCATAACAGTACTTTCTCCTATAATTGGTCATCTTTACAACCTCTGACAAGGGGCCTAGAGTCAAAGAGAAGAACTAAAGTTTTACTAGTAGTCCAAGAAAATGTAGACTTAATTCAGACAAATGTTGAGGATGCTATTTTGTTTCATAGCAACAAATGAATCATGGATCTTTGCTAAACATATCAACATCCCCATTAAGAACGAGACTGATAAAAAAATCTTTGAAAAGCAATCATAGAACTAATAGGATAATTGAAGGTACTCTGGTTTCTGAAAAAAATATACATGTTTTCATCAAATAATATGTTCAGAACCAAACTCATCTCTCTGATCCTCAAACATGTCCTACTACCTGCTTTTTTTATCCAATTAAGTTACCATCCTTCACCAGACTACCCAAAGTATGTCTTCCCTTTACTTTTTACCATACAATCAGCCACCTATTGATGTTGTTTATGTCCACCCCTTCTTGTTTTAATAATTTCAGTAGCATGCTAAAGGTATTCTGGCTTGGTTTGGTTTTGGCAGCTCCAGAATGTCTATATAGAAGAGGGTTAGTGTGGAAATCTTGCAAAGGTGGAGTTGGGCAGTGTCTTGAAGCCCCCAATTTGTGTACGAAGCACAGCTACTTAGAATGCAGGTATAGGGTATGGCAAGCACAGTTTACTTAGGTCTCTGGCTTGCTTTGGGTAACAAGCAGGTGATTACTATTTCAGAAGGGTCATATTTAATAACCATTGCTTCAGTTTTTCCCCTTACCAGTTGGTCTTGCCCAACGGCATCAGGTGTTTTTTCTGAAATACAAAGATGATCTCAATACTCACTTCCTTATTATGGTTGTATTTTTGGAGATTGGTATTCAGCG
This sequence comes from Myrmecophaga tridactyla, assembly GCA_004026745.1. Taxonomy (NCBI): domain Eukaryota; kingdom Metazoa; phylum Chordata; class Mammalia; order Pilosa; family Myrmecophagidae; genus Myrmecophaga; species Myrmecophaga tridactyla. Next base: position 21,630 of record PVIY010006761.1, read on the forward strand.
TCTTTATATGGATGAAAATCTCTCACAAGCTGCCTTTGGCTTGCCTCCCAGTTTTATCATCCACCACTCCTTCCCTATCTTCCAACCTCTCAACTTGTATGTCACAGCCACATTAAATCCCCACAATTGACATGTATTTATATTATTTAGTTCTGCCTATTCTCACACTACTCACTTTTGTACAGTCATTCATTCACCCAACCCTAGACAAAGTGTAAAGGTTTTATAAAGAAATCACCAAGATGATGCCTTAGCACATGATTAAAAACAAATGTGTCTCACCAGCAGAACTAATAAAGGTATCAAAAGTTCATTTCTTTGTAAAACATTGAAACCATTGCATTTCCTAAAACCTCTATTCTGTTCTTTTATTTCCCCTTCTACTTCTCATTTACCTTTTCTGCTTGATAATCTCTTGGATCTTGATTTGACTTCACTTTGTCTCAGATATCGTCTTGTTCCATAACCTTAGAAAGCTTATATAATTCAGGAGCGAGCCCTTCCTGTAGATAATTCTTTTGACGCACTTCAAAGATTTGCTTTCGACAAGTTTCTTTTGGCATTCCATTACTGCCTGAATTAACTCAGAATGTGAATGGAACTAAATCTCACAATCACCAATTGGTTTATCAAAAGAAGCAATGAAGTCACCATTCCTTTCAGAAAGCTCCATAAATGTTAGTTGCATGAATACATACTCTTAGAGGAAGCCAGTGAATGGATCTCTGGACCACAAGTAGTTCTAACTGTTATTTCACCATTAAGTTTCTAGAACTAATCAGGGGAATAGAAAAATGCACTTTAATTTTCTAAAATTTTGCAAGTCATATGTCATATATACTAATAAAACAAATGTCAAAGTATGTATCATCCACCTTAAGAAATAAAATTATTCACCCCATAAAGGCTTCCTGAGACATCCTCTGATTGCACTCGCTTTCTTCTCAGGAAGAGATTAAGGTTCAAAGAACATAATCACACAGCCAAAAATTATAATACAAGTATCATAAGTTGGAAATAGCAGAATAAGACCTTAGGTATAGATATCAGAATTATCAGACAAAATATAAAATAAGTACATTTATTGTGTGTAAAGAAAAACAGAGGAGATAAAAGGGACATGAGGGAAAAAAATTGCAAAAAAAATGATTAAGAATCAAAATGAGGTTTTCATAGAATAAAAATATAATAATGAAAGTAAAAATTCAATAGAGATAGTGCAAATAAGGCATAGGTGAGAAAATTAACATATGGGAAGAATGATCTAAAGTAATTATACGAAATGAAACACAAAGAAACAAAGAGGTGGAAAATGTGAAAGAGGCTAAGAGACCTTGAAGATGGATTGAGAAAGTTTGACATATATCTATTTGAAAATGCAGATAGAGAGAAGTGTAATGGGAATGGTTAAACCTGGTATAAGAAGACTTCTTTTTATAATATCTAAACTCATGTCCATGATATCCTTAGGCAATCAGCTACACATTTATGGCACTGTTTGAGCCTTGGTAGACTTTCTTTAATAAAAGCAGCACATCTGTAGTTAGGTTGATGTTTTTTTTAAGGCCAAGATAGTATAGAACTTAGAAAAGTGATTGAAATCCTTCTCTATTATATTCTGCAAGGAAACACTGTATTTTATATTTAAAAGCATGTAGCTGCTAAAATTATTAGTGAAATAAGAATACAGTTGTAGAAGCTTTGGCATGATGAAGTATGACCTGTAAGTCATTACAGCCTAGCCTACATTCTAAAAATAAGAGAATAATACTATTTAGTGTGACTTCATTGGATTCATACCAGCTGGTCAAAAAACAGCCTAAGAAAAAATGTGTTCCACTATTCTAGAAATCAGAAGCAAACCATTAACCATAGGTAGTGCAGGAAAGGCTGCTAATTGCTGTCACAAATTCTAACCCCAAACTCAGACTATTTCCCCTGAGACTTGTAGCTTTAAAAGAGTCCAGTGAAGAGTGAAAGAAATGTTAAGCCTAAACCACACAGGCAAACATACCCACAATCTGTATCACGCAAGTGCAGAGTATTATAATATCTTCAAACATGGATAGGCTCTGGTCACCAAATCTTTTCAACACTTGTTGCAATTGAAATGTTCCTCATGAGTGCTGTGCTGCAGCACCCCAGAATTTTATTACTCACAACTCCAGTGCCTTGCACAGTACTTGGCCCAGGAGAGGCACCATATTATCACATTGGTTAAATGTGGAGCTCTGGGGAAAGGCAGATCTGGGATACCACAGCCAGCAGCTGCACGACCTTGAGCAGGTTACTATATATAAGCAAGGTTCAGTGTCCTAGCCCATAAAATTGGAATCTGTTACTGCCTACCTTGTACTATTTGCTGTAAGGATTAAATAAGATAATGAATGCAAAAGATTTGGCCACTGAAGCATCGCGTGATCATTTCAATAATGATCACCTCTTATCTTTACTGAATATTTACTGAATGATTGCATTAATTTCTGAGTGCCTGCCTTCCTTTTGCAATTAAAGTCAAATGGATACATTCATTTTAGCTATATATTGAGAATCAGTCATCCTTGGAAACAAAGAAGACAATCTCAGAAACATCGTTTTTTAAAAAACAAACTTATAAAATCAAATAATTCTCATATAGATGGTGAAGTATCCCTTAGCACTTGTAGAAAGCTCTTGGTAGCACTTTACCCATTGGGTTGTATTTCTCTCTGTTTCCACCACTATTATGGCCTCTCCAAGAGTAGCTCCCTGTATTGTTCATTTATCTACTTGCATCCTGCACAGCTCTTCGCTCTGCCTGGAGCATTTTTCTATATTTCCACTTGGCAGAATCCCCTTGTCCTTCACATTACAAATCAAGGATGGCCTCTTCCAGGAAGCTATTCCTGGATGTACCACATTCTCTTCCTGAATGATCTAAGGTCCCCTCATCTATACTTCTATAGCACAATTTCCATACCATTGTCAAACCACTTACCACATTGTTCTGTAATGGCCTGCTAGTATGTGGCTCACCAATCATACTTTTCCTTATGAAGAGAAATTAGGTTTTATTCATCCATGTTAACCTCCATTCTGCCCCCATGCTGAGCATAATGTCGGTCACATGTAAAAAATAAATATTGCACAGATAGATAAACAGCATTTAGCATACATTCAGTTAACATTGGTTAGTTAGTAAATAGATGAATAAATAGCTACATAGAAGAATGGATGGATGGAAAGATGGATAATGGAATACAATACATTTTTGTAGCTTATCAATGAAAAAAGAAAACAACCCTGTTACCACTAGACAACATATAATCTGATAGAAAGCTTATTTGCCACGTGATTATAAGACAAATTTACTAATTCTTTCAGAGTAAGAAAAATAACATTTGTTTTTAAGTTAAAATGATTAATGAAATCGTGGACTGAATTTTTCTGCTCCCCTTGCCAAAGTTACTTCCTGATAGTAGGCTAACGCATTTTAAGGGACAATGTCCTGGCTTTTTCAAATCCTCATTTAGCTCTGCAGCTGGCTGAAGTCAGGTTCTGGCACAATCACTTCCATCTAAGAAGTGAAGCCATCTTTTAAATTAGACAATGCAGTGAACTGAGCACCATACCCAGAGGACACAAATGGAAATCGTTTAGAGTTGCCTGATTTCTCCTTTCACTCAAAACCAACACAAAAACGAGCTTGTTCAGCAAATAGAGACTATAAGTAATATACAACATTTCATCATTTCAGTTACCTCTTTGTACAGCATCCAAGATGCCTTCAGGCCTGGATAGAGCAGCCTTATTAGAACACTAAGGAAATGTGGTAGCCACTAGCTGGCTAATCACAATACTGTCAAATTACTACATCAAATGACTATAATTCACTGAAGAGGATAGTTATTAAAATTTTGAGCTCCCTCTATGATGCAACCAGAATAATAATGGCGATACAGCCAGTTTTCTTGCAAACAATGAGACGCATTAGAAAAAACATAGGTCCTACTATCTTATATATCCATTTCTTGAAAGCTACTCTCCAGTGAATAAATAGCATGATCAGATTCATGTCATCTGTGATGTGGCAGCCCTTGTGAAGAAGAAAGGGTCCCAATTCCACTGAAAGTACTGATATAAGTTAAGGTCTTGATGTTCTGTAAATCACAGCACAGAACTCTGCACTAAAACCACCTTTCACAATTAAAGAAAGTAGCAGCAAATTGGCTAATTAGCATAATAATGTACAAACACTGTTGTCCCATAAGTGCCAATATTAAGCATTCTAAATATAGTTCTTTCAATTGTAAAATTTACACATTATTTTCTTTTTTCCTATAATAAAGCTTGCCATCCTTGTGACAAATGCTATAATTCCCACTAGGCAGAAAAGCCCTAAGCTAACATGAAATGAACTTTTTATGAAACCTATGAATCTAGAAAAGAAGCAATTGAATTAGTCTTGGCACCAGCCTAAAACACACTTAGACTGGAAAATTATCAAATTTAACCCAATGAAACTCAGTTATGGTTTAATGAAAAGCAGTTAAAACAAGTTTTGACTTAATATTTTTTTCCTGATCATAGAAAAATATCTTTTTTTAACACACAGCAAACTTAAAACCCCATAACACTGATTGGGAAATGATTTTGTTCCAAAAACAAATTAGTTAGAAAGTTTTCATCTCAAACCATAATTTGAAATCAGTTAATAATGATAGCCTTCCATTCTGTATACAGGGGAGATTGCAAGAACAACATCAAAATAGGTTTATTCTGCACTGTTTCAGCTATGGAAAATGGCACTGGAGTGAATTTGGGTTTATTGAAACTAATAAAATAGAATGCCCTCATAAAAGCAGTAGTTGAATCTTCTTCTTCTAAATTATCTGATGGATGATAGATGGGTGGACAAATAGAGGACACACAGATATGAAATCATTAACTCCTAGATTTGGAAACACATCATTTCATTCTTCCCTTATGTCGAATTTCAAATATGACATTAGTTGGGGTAAAACATTTCCTAAAGGGTGGAAATCAAGACCAGACCCCTAAACAAAGGTCCACAGGAGCTTTGGACCTCCAGCATCTCGAATCCCCAGATAAAGTACACCTACCAGAAGAAAAACAGATACTTCTCTGCAGCTGTGGCTCACCGTTTGGGGCATGTGAACCACTCCTACTCTACCACCTCTTGCTGCCTCACAGTCAATAGCACAGTCTCCTACGCCATGAAGAAACTGGAACCATCAGTAAAAGACTGTTTCCAATCACCTCTATTTCCAATCACCTTACCTGCCAATTTCCTTGCATGTATAGTCTGCAGCTCTTTTGTCAGAATTATTTTCCTGTCTAAAGTGAATTTCTCTTTTGTGTCAAACTTTCTATTTCCTTCTTTTCTTTGTAAGAACCTTGCTATGATTAACAGCTCTTCTTTCTCCTGTGTCATAAGCTTCTCAAACCCTGATTTTCTTCATTTCTTATTTAAAAGTAATTAAATCTCTTTGTCATTATTTTTTTCTCTCCCTCCCTAATGTAGTTTCTTCTATTATGACAAATATCACACAGTAGGTTGGCTTTAAAACAGGAATTTATTGACTCATGATTTCAGAGGCTAGAACATTTGCTTTCTCCTGGTTGACAGAGTTCTGGTCCTGGCTTTGGACACAATCCTTGGGTACCCTGGCTTTTCCTTCACATGGTGATGTCTGCTCCTTTTATTTACTGATTCTGACTGCTTCTTGTGGCTTTCTCTGATTATATATGTGTTTCTTCTGCTTATAAAAGACCTCAGAAACCCAGATGAAGGTCCACCATCATTCAGATGGGCCACACCTTAATTTAAAATAACATCTTCAAGAGATCCTATTTATAATGGGTTCAGACCCAAAGAAATACAGTTTAAGAACATGTGTTTTAAGGGGTACATAATTCAACCTCTCACCCTCCGTCAACCCAGTGTGTTCCTCTTTCTATCTCTTTATTTTTTCCTCTCCTTCCTAGTCAAAGATCTTAAAATTGTCTCCTACACTCAGTGTTTCACTTTCTTATCTCTCATTCACTCCATAAACTCTGTAATCTTACTTCTTACCAGCATTTCACTGAAACTGGCATTGCTAAGATCAACAATAAATTTGATGCTAAATCTAATGAATATTTATCTTATGTGAAACCTTTTTTGCCATGACAGTATACTCTCCAGATGTGGTCTTTTCTACCTGCATCCTCTCAGTTTTTCACAGGATTCTCTTTGGCTGATTATTTGAAATGTCTTATTTCTCAGGATTGATTTCATGTAGTCCAACACTTAGATTACCATCTGTCTTCTAATTCCCAAATCTGTGTCTCCACCGTTGATATTTCTTTTTTGCTCCAGATCTGTATATTCAAACCTATTGAATATCTTCCCTTCTATTGCTTAGAGATATCCATTTTAGTTTCGTAGCTGCTAAAATACATACTATATAATGGGTTGGCATAAACAATGGGGATTTCTTGGCTCATGGTTTTGACATTAGGAAAAGTCCAAAATCAAGGTGGCAGCAGGGTGAGGCTTTCTCCCAGAACACTGTGACATTCTGGGGCTAGTTGAAGGCAATTCGTTGGCTTTTCTATCCCATGACAAGGCATATGATAAGCGTCTTCTCCTTTTACTTCTGGGTTTCAATGACTTCCAGCTTCTGGCTGCTCCCTGTGGTTTCTCTATCTCACTTTCACTCTGTTTATAAAGGACTCCAGTAATCCAGATTAAAACCCAACTTGATTTCGTTGAACTATACCTTAACTGAAGTAACATCTTAAAGAGATCTTAATTATAACAGATCCACATCCACCAGAATGAAGCCCAAGACCAAGAACATTTACAAACTGGGATAAACAATTCAAACCACCACAGCACATTAACACCACATTTCAAAGCTAAATGCTCATATCACCCTACCAGCCCACTCTGTCTCTTAAGTCCTCTATTTTAGTAATGGCTCGAACTTTTTTTAGTCCTCCAAGCCTGAGGGCTGCATATTGCATTTTATTTCTGTCTTTCCTTAAGTCCTGTCAACTCTATTGATTGAATATTTCTGGGTTTCATTCATTAATCTCCATCAGTAGAAGTACACATTCAGATTAACCCATCAATTTATCATTTCTGCCCATGATTAAACTAATTTTCTAACAAATTCCCCATCTATAGTCTTGTCCCTCTTCAATCTCCTCATTAAAACCAGAATTATACTGCTAAAATGCAATCTGATTAGGCCATTCACCCTATCTAACCTCTGATCATTTCATTATAGACCCTTGGGATATTTTCTAAACTTCTCATCATGACATTCGAAGCCCTTCATGATCTTGCCTCTTGAGTCTCATCCCTCACCATATCTCACTCCATATTTAACTAAATTGCTAGCTATTCTCTAAATGGCATGTTTACTTTTGCTTTGAAACTTCTACTTTACTGTTTTCCTTGCCCAGAATATGGTTGCGCCACCCAATCTTTTAGGTTTCGGTTTAGATGTCAAGACCTCTATGAGGCATTTCTGACTTATTTACAAGCCCCTTCTCACATATTATATTAAGTACATCTCTTAGGTACTTTCTAAGTACCTTCTTTTTGTCATAATCATAGCACTTAACAAAAAGCATTTTAATTGCCTACTAACTTGCCTTTCATGTAAGGCTGTATGTTTTTTTAAGGAAGACAAGGTATCTTTTTCTTTTTCATATGGGCAGGCACCAGGAATTGAACCTGGGTCTCCAGCATGGCAGGGAAGAACTCTGCCTGCTGAGTTCTCTACCCTAGCCCACCTGATAAGATATCTTTTTATAGTTGTCTTTCTAGTGCTTACTGTAGTGCCTCACTCCATGTAGAAGTTTTATCAACACTTGGATAATTGAGGCTGGCCAGTAAGCCCTCTAAGATGTAACATAATAGAGAAAGGACTTGCAACTAATGTTAGAGTAGGGTATTAGACAGGTTAGAGAACCTGCATAATGAAAGTAAATATAAATCAAGAAGTATCATTATAAGATATACATTGGCCAGGTCTGTGGGTATGCTAGGATCATCCTGCTGATGGGGATTGTAGACACTGCCATAATTCACAGTCAGGTCTATCCCAAGCCACTGTTTCACGTGAAGCAGGTAATCTTTGTTGGCTCCTTCTCTATCTTCTCCCCACATTATTGAAAGGAGTGGGAAAGATGTGCCATTTTTATTTATTGTGTTTTTACATTTTTATTAGTTGATGAGATAGCTTGGTCATATTCTGTGTGAACTTTGTTTTGCAAATTGGTCTAGAGCAACAACTATCATTTAGAGATGGCATCATGAGGACCCCTTGGATCATGGAAGGGTATATCAGAATCATCTGTGATGTTTCTCCCAACAATGCTTTCATCAGGAAGCTTAAATCCCATTCATCATAACCAAGCATCTCTGCCCTAGAAAGCTAGATCAGGTAGTATGAAATAAATTCTTATATAAACCATGAGTAAATTATGATTCAGTCTTCTAAAAATTAAAAATAATAGCTTCTACTTATTAAATTTAGATTTTCAAAGAAAAACTGTTATAGGTGATATATTTATAGAATTATCAAATTGTAGATCCAGGATGTGTATTAGAGTTAACTACAATAATAATACTTAAATCTAATAAAGTACTTGCTATGGCCAGACACTATTTTAATTATTTATCATACACTAATTCATCTAATTTTCAGTGCAACTCTATGAGCTAGGTATGACTATTAGCTCCATTTTATAGGCAAAAAGACTAATGCACAGGAAAATCACTTGAGGGCAAACACCTAAAAAATGACAAGCAAGGATTTGAACCAAGCAATCAGGTAATAGAGTCTATGTCTTAACCAGAACTCTAAATCCATGCACTTCCACAATCCCTTTTTCCCATATTTTATATATTAAGAAAATGAGTTCCAGAAAGTTCACACCAATTGCTAAAAAACTGCTAATATCATGATGTTATATATATATAGATATTTTATTTTATATCTATATATACAGTTGTGCTTAATATTGGTAAATATTGCTAACTCTGTAAAGTGTTCCTAATCTCTTTGGGAGCTCTTTAGAAGAAGATTAAAATTACATGCATCTTGATATACTTAAAGAGATCATTCAACTTAAATGAAATATGGAACAGAGCAATGCAGTCTAATATTTTGCACTCTTTTTGCAGTGATGGGTATAGTAATGGGAAGACTTTGTGATAATTCAATTCTTTATTCAGCTAACCATGGTGAGTATCCAAAGGGAAAGATAACTATGACAAAGCAAATATTTTCACAATTGAACTCCATAAAACCTATGTAAAATGCAATATTACTGGCCACGCCCCTGTCCTGGATCTAATAACATAGACTACATGGAGAGATCAATTGATGGGCACACCAGGAGGCTAGACCTGTTGGAGCAGCTCAGGCATGGCATAATGGTTTTGTGTGTGTGTGTTTGTTTTTTTATTTTTTTAACTTCTACTGCATTTCATTTTCCTTACTGATGAAATGTGAGGCATTTAGACTTGTTTTAAGTGATTTAAGAAATTTCTTACCCTCCTCCACCATGAGTGGGTAAGAAAACAAGAGCCTTCAGCTTGCCGTATCACCAAATGCCAAGCACAGCCCCAATGGAGTGCATATCAGGTGGCTGGACATAACTCCAATTTCCAACGGAGACACTAAGAGTCATTTGGTGAAAGAAAGGTACTTTCAAGGCTCCCCATAGACTTGAACTGACATATAAGAATATGGCTCCTCTCACATTAAGAAAGAGTTAGAGAGTTTTAATCCACCTAATGAGTCCAAAGCCCATTATGCAGATATTCTCACAATGTCCTGGGAAATTCCTTCATAAAAACTCCACCGATAGCCAGTCTGTGCTTTTTTATAGCACTTTCATATACAGAAGCCTGATCTCTACTCTTCACCTTCTGCTTTGCTTCTGACTTATTTGATCCTAGTGGTGATTTCATTCACCTCTGGTACCAACCTGAATTCTGTTTAACCATCCCCTAAGGCTCATGTGATCCATAGCTAGATTTACTTGTCTAATTTCAACTCCCCCCCCCACCACCCATTTCAAGTCATATATTACCTGACATATATTTAACCATTTCAACTTTCCGAATGCCACCTGATGAGGCTGCAGCCTTCCACCACACAGCTAAAACTTTAAGTTCATTTGGTATTTATATATGTCAGGGAGGAAAATGACTTTGATTAAATATAAGGGTATTGTTAATGTGAAGTTTTGCTACAATTCATCAGTTCTTCAGGAGCTAATTGGAATTTAAATATGCATTAGTACATTTATGTTTTCCTTACTTTTTTTCATTTTGAGAGTAATATGAGTTTGCTAGCAATTGTAGTTGTATGATTGATTGTAACTGGTCTCTGGCTCTCTGGGACCTTCCTGGAAATGAAATCGACCATCTTTGAGTGATAATGTCAGTGGGATAGAATGTGTCACTGGGTAATGGTCTCCTGCTGCTGCATAAATGCCAAGGCAAGCCAAAGGTATTTATGGAGAAAAAGTTCATATGAAGCTAAGATTTTCATTTTCAATGTACAAGAAATTGAATTTGTGGTCTGCTGTTGCTCCTCCATCAAATGCTACAGGTAGATTTAATGAATGCATATAGTGAATGTTGGAGGCAGAGTATGATAGTCAAGTAACCAATTCTTAGGTAAACCTGATATTTTGATTGGTTTAAAAACCTGATTCCTTGAGCATTTAGTTATGTGAAACAAGAATAGTTTCTCATAACTAAAATATTCCTCTAAATACAAGATTTTAATGCTTAGCTGGATTCTCTGCAATTATAGTAGCAATTTTGAAATATATGTTTTTACATTCTAGAATAAATTGGATAAATAATAATCAGACATCTAGAAACTACATTAGTCAACCTATTCTATAGTGAAAAGTTATATTCATATATCAGTGGTATATTATAACCTCTCAAACAAAAAATTAATTTTGTTAATTTTATTGTATTTTATAAGAAAACATATAAATGTATATGTTGAAAATAGTTCATAGAAATTCCATAATTATAATTCATTAAGAAGACCCTCCAAATAAAACATCTACTTAGAAGGTATATGTAATATTAGGTAGTATGGTGGAGGTTACAAAATTTTCATTCTCTGTATATAGCAAAATAAACATGTTCATACTATTAGTTTTGGATTATGCTCAACCTTCTAAGACTAGATTTCCTCTGTAAGGAAAGCAGTAAAATGACACATAGATCCACAGCATATTGGCCAATGGGAAATAATACATAAGTATAAATAACATTATTTCCCCAAAACACCCAAAGAGAAGAAATTGCCCTTAAATGTGTCAATACAGTAGTCCATTCTGAGTCTTTTGCTGGTCATAGTCATTAGAAATAAAATTGATATAATTTGTAACCAAAAATAAATGGATATTTAAAAAAAATTATTTGTGAGCTGCCTGAAATAAGTTGGTGAACGTTAAAAGTGATATTATCCATATACATGTACCCACACCACCAAGATGTCAGATTTTAAAACACCAATATTTGTAGGATAGAAATCTAGGACAACTCAAGTTCTACTCTGCTGTTAATGCTTCGAAGGTGATTAGAAACGTGATAAGGAATGACATTTTCTTTCTTTTGCGTGTATGTGTGTGTGTGAAGGGCATTCTGTGTACGGCTGCATTAATATCTGAAAAAGCATAAAATTCTCATGAAAACTGTATTCCAACGTGCTAGGCTCTAAAGATTTATGTGACATTTAAGATACAGCACCTTCTAGTTGACCAGGGCAACAAAGGAAAAGGAGGTCCCAGATAACTATAAATCATAATCAAAAATGAAATATTCCAAAACATAGAGTGAAATGGAATAAATTGCAACATATGTATTTGAATCAATTTCAATCATTGAAACCTCATTTAATGTTCAGTTTATTATTTTAATTAACAAAAAGTAATTTAGTATACGCACTTAAGAACACTAAAATTACATGCATTTTTGGAAAAAAGTCTTTACGATGTTAAAATAGACTACTGCCTACTTTTGTGACTTAGCTGAGTTCTTTTACTCAACAGGACCTGGGTTGGGTAGAATCCCAGCCTCAGCTGCCCCTACAGTTGCACTTGTCTTGTTTTCCACCCTTGATGCATCCCTGACTCTGAAAATTAGAACACATGGTCATATACACACTTTGGTATTTGATTAGTGATTGCTTTGTTAGCAGGAAGGGCTATTGTCATAAGAAAATGTACAGAGTCTGGATCAAAATGATCCATGGACACATGCTTCAAGAGGGCGAGGAGATACTCCATGTTGCAGTAGACTCGATGTGGTATCTACAACCACATGGCTCCAACATGCAAAACTCTTATTGGTAGGTTAACATTGTGAAATATGCAATTTTTAATATTTGAATATGGCTTTCTTAAATTAAATCATTAGCTCAAAATGGAAAGCAGCAGAGATGCAATAATTTGTCTATGGGTTGGTTCTTACTTCATAGGCTTAAAAGAAGTTCTCATACCCAGAAGCACCCTACCCACTACTGCCCCTCCCTACCACTTATGTTCATTTCTAAAGTGATCATTAATAATCATAACCAGAGAACATTCTATGAGGACTAATGTTTTGCTTAATTTGCTCTACTGAAATTTCACTATTCTTAAATTTGAATGAACTATTATTCATTTGAAATAAGATGTCCAAATAAATGAAAAGTGATTATGATTTTTTGACATCATCTACCCACTTTTATGACACAGCACTGTTAAATTATGAATCAGCATACTCACACAATGTCTAATGTCTAACAAATAACATGAATCAAGTTCAATAATGTCTGAAATAAGTTGGAATTTCACAGATGCAAAGTATTCTCCAGTTGTAAGCCAAGGTCCTACAGGAAAAATGGACTGTTTCAAACTTATAGTTGTATTAAAAAAACAATACTCTAAAAGCATAAATATAGTATCCATTTACAAATAATAAATAAAATATATCATGTAACATTCCTGACTTAAACTCATTTTACAGCATTGATTTAAGGGTCATTTTTACCTTTAGGTGAAATAGCAGATGATTTGTAGAGTGTAGGAAGCACATCCACTGACCTGCCAGTGATGATGGGATTAACCTCCTTTAGGTAAAACTTTCTCTGCATTTCCTGTTTCCTCAAGTCCTCTTTTAAACTGTAGATAATCCTGTGGAGAGTAGTACATTAAATTACTAACACTTCAGAAACTGTTCATTTTCTCAGGCTTTTTTCTTGTTCTTTCACATGAACTGTTGAGGGCAGGTCAGCAACCCTAGGTCCTAGGGGTTTTGTAAGGGAATAAACCAACAAAAATCGCAGAGTGGATAAAGCACGGGAAAGAGTGCAGAATAGCAAAGCAAAGGGCCAAAGTTGACCTTCACCGTTTTATGGTTGTCACCATTAATCAATCCTGTTGGGTATTGCAGACACTCATTTTTAAACATGTATACAGTTCAACAATATCCTTCTAAATCTGTATTTATTAATGCATATGAGTTTTGTTTTCTCTCGATGTTTCTTAAAAATAAAACTATGAATGATAAAACGAAAATGATCACATTATCTAAGACAAATCCCAAGGATAGAAATGGTTATTCATATTCAGCAAATATTTTAAGATTTTTATTTTGTGGCAAGATGGCTTTTCAGGGTATATCATACTAGAAGTTTTTGGTATCTATTATCAGTGAACATAATATACCAGTGTTCTTTGCTTGGATAGCTAAATAAAATTTAATTAACATTAATAACTCTAATCATAGCTAATGATTACCTAGCACTTACTTGGCATTAATTACTACTTTAATTCCCCACATATGTCTTATTGGGGGAACAAATATTTGAAATTCTCTATTAGTTTCACTAAAAATTATTTTTAAAAAATGTTTTATAGCAATGCCTCAGTTCCTATGTCAGTATAAACTCGATAGGCTCTTTAAATGATGCAGACTTTCTGAGAGTTGTACCTTGTGGAATTCTACACTTAAACTGCATATTCTAACACTTATGCTAAAGTCAAGCTGTTTCCATCTGTTTAGGCTACACATTGCATCACTTAGTAGTACAAAAAGAGCAGTTTTTCTTACACTCCTGGGACAAAAATCACACAGAATTCATAAGAGATCCAACACATAAAAATTCATTTCCTGAGTGGAAGCAGTGCAATACCACATAGCGAAAACTATTACTTTTCTCATTGTGTTCACAATAAGGAAATCAAGCAACCATACCCTTCAGGGCTGACCACCTCATCACCTCCCTGGAACACAATTGAAGCACTCAGCCATGGCATGTGGAGTTAATTACTCTGGACATTGGGCTACTAAGCCCCAAATAACCTTCTGTGTGGCTCTTTGTACCGTGTGCTATGCTAAAGATCTACCTACACATTGTACGCTCAGGGACTAGGTGGAGCCATGGTCTGGCACACAGGAGGATGATTCAACTGACATCTCAGTTCCCCAGAGACACTTGGCTTCACGGGGAAACTATTTGATGGGGACCAACACTGTCTTCAATCAGTCACTGTCATCCTTCCAGTTCAGTTGATGTCAAACTCCAAAGGTGATGGCTCCAGGAGGAATTTCAGCATTGGAGTGGTTTCTTCAACACCTTGTAGATTTGTCATCAATGATGCTGGGTCACTCCAGGAGCAATTTCTACAATTTGTCCAGCTGTGAAAACATGACACTGTGCAGTATTGTATGCACAGCAAACCTGGTGACTGTTATCTGCTGGACTGCAGGAGTTCAGTCTTATTAAAATTCCTAGGAATCACTCACTGCAAAGTATTTCTTCAGAACACAGTACTGTGGCAAAATTATCTTCATGCGGTAACAAAATGCATGCTTGGGAAGCGGAGACAAAAAATAATAAAGTGGATAAAATTTTTATGTGGTCCATTCTTACCTGCAATTTCCTGACCTCTATCTCTTCCCCATTCTAGAACCTTCTGCTGTCACCCCTGGGTTTGGCATCTCATGGAGAAAGGTGATGTGAAGAACTCATTAACACTCTAACATTGATGACTTATAGCAGTGTAATATATTAAGAGATATCATCCTCTCTTTTTAGCTTATTTGTAATTTTATCTTTTATTGTTTGTTCTAAAGGTTCTACAGTAATAAGTGTTGAAAAATAAAAATGGAGAGAAGTGGAAGAAAGGAGAAAAGGGAAATAGTGAGAAATAATTAATAGATTAGAAGGAAGAGAGGGCAGAAAAGGAGAGGAAGGCAGACATAATATATTATATGGTACCTATAGAATCTGGGGTTAAAATGCCAAGTTTGAATTTTGCTTTGTTACTTGACTCTGGGCAAGTTACTTAATATCTAAGACTTCAGTTCATGTCTAGTACATATAAATTTAAACATTTCTTCCAACTCTATTTAAAGGAATTTTGTCTCATTTATCAGGAAAAATCCCTGCCAGAAGTACATTTTATTTAAGAAGGTAAATTTAGTTTCCAAATAAGGACTAAAGCTTATTTTTAGATTATTCCTATTATGTAAAGATACATTTTCACATCTGCATCAATGTGTGATTTCAACTACTATATTGATAATTACTTGTAATACTCCAAATTTAGAGAGAGTTAAGTTGAAAGTAATTGGAATTTTTAAATAAATTTTTAAATAAATTGAAAGTTAGAGAAAAGGAACAAACTAGGAAAATGAAAATCAGTGCCATATAAGAACACAAAATATTTTATGCATTTTATGATTCAAGATGTCTAGTTATAATAAGCTACTTAAATAACAGAAGAAATATAATTTAATATTAAATGGATTATGTAAGAGAAATGATGTACATAGCTTAAGGCAGTTATTAAAAGCATTAATCTGAGAGATAAAAAGAGAGTAGAAAGAGAATATGCTAAGAAAGGGGATGAGAAAAGGGAGAAATATAATAATGTTTAGAATTTCTTACCCCCTTTCACCTAAGACTTTGGAATGTGAATTCAGTTACTATGGTCAATTTTATTATTGTTCATTAAATATTCATTCCCACCATGTACACACACACACACACACACACACACATTCACACACACATTAATTATGAATTTGACCATAACTTGTCTAGGATAATAGAATGTGGTGTCTTTTCAAGTTTAGGCATTAATGAGCATGGCAGCTTTCAATTACCCTCTCTGGGGAAGTAAACGTAACTTCCTAATACTAAGAAGATTTCATAATAATTCCCATTATATATTAACAAATGCATTCTCATGTCTGTATCTATATGTGATCTGGATTAATATATCAATATGCTACAATATTAATCAGATTAATTACTGAAGGGAGGCAAGTTTGAGGGCCTTGGAATGGGGAACAGGGATCCAGGAAATCCATGAGTGGGGTACATGGATGATTTGATGCATGGGTGACCTTCTCCAAGTCGTGAGCAAAGAAACCAAAGAAGTGGACACAGAAGGAGTCATGAAACACACCTAGTTCTTTCTGTACTTCATTTAACAAGTTACTAAGTTATGCAGTGATTTATCTGGCCTGGGAATTTAGTCATGTATTAGTTATCTATTGCTGCATAACAAATTACCTCAAAATGTAATACCTCAAAACAACCACCATTAATTATCTCACTTACTCTAGATCAAAAATCAGGTGTGGTTTAGCTGGATGGTTCTGAATGAGGTTCCTCAAGAGTTTGCAATCAAGATGTTGGTTGGGGCTGCATCATGTAGAGCCTTGAGGGTCTGCTTCTAAGAAGACTGACTCACATGGCTGTGGGTTACAGTCCTCAACTTCCAGTCATTGATGGCTGGAAATCTTGTTACTTTCTATGCAGGCCTCTTTACAGGCTACCTGAGCAACCTCAGGACACTGCAGAAAAAGATTGGGCAAAAGAGAATAAAAAGAACCAAAAACAGAAATTGTGTCTTTTTTAACCTAATGTGGGAAGTGACATATCACTTCTACCATAGTCTATGAGACATACAGATGAACCTCAGTGCAACACAGGAGGGAAGTGCACAACATGGGGATTCTTGGGAACAAACTTGGTGGCTTGCTTCTTCAGAATGGTTGCATATTCAGTGTGGTAGGAAGGAAATGATGTAGGGTAGTAAGAGTGCAAAAACTTCAATCACCAACTGCAAACACTTCAGTCACTCAATTCAATTCATTTCTGTCTCTAACTCCCCAAAGTTTGGCTGGCTTCCTCAGGTTAAGTGCACTGTTCTACAAGATTACCCTTCATGCACCAGTGGCAGGTCTGGGCCCCATGCCACCCACACTTCTGACCAACTGGTTACCAATTTGGGAGTGCCTATCACCCACTTGGGCTCAATCATTTGCTAAAATGACTCACAGAATTCATGAAAGTGCTATACTTATGATTATAATTTTATTATAGTAGAAGGTTAAAAATTAGAAGCCAAAAGAAGAGACACATAGGGAAAGGTCTAAGAAGGTGTTAAACTCAAGTTTCCATATCTTTTCCACATGGAATCAGAACACATTACCCTCTTGGCACAGCCATCTGTCTTATCAATTGTAGAACACATCCAAGCTTCAAGTGTCCAGAATTTATGTGATGTTTCATTATGTAGATATGAATGATGGAATCAATGTCCAAATGATTAAACTCAATCTCTAGCTCTCCTACCTTTCCAGAGTTGGGGGATGTTGGGCTGGCATGACATGGCTCAAGGCTCCAACTCCCAATCACATGATTGGTTTTTCTTGTATTGCTGCCCCACACACAAGTGTGGCTGTTCCCACCCTGTGATCTTATTAGCATATGAACTTTCAGGTGTGGTCCTGGGTCCACTCTGAATAACTCAGAAAACACTCTTATCGTGGGAATTACATGGATGTAGAGGTTACTTCCTTGGGAGCCAGGACAAAGACAAGACCTCTTTTAGGAGACCAAATTCATTCCCATTCAGAAAGTGATATCAGAATTTATCAAAATAGCCTGGCTAAAAGTTGAGGAAAATAAGCTATATGAATGAAGAAGAGTAAACCTGAAAACATATCTGTTCTTAGCTTCACCAGAGTTAGTTCCAATGGTTACATTGAGACAAGGGTCCAGACGCTATTATTGGCCACTTTTTGATTATTTTGCTCCACTCTATGAGCTTGCACCCATCTATGCATTCTCTAATCTAATCTCTGGGGTGAAAACACTCTTTGCATTGACACTTTACCTTTTTTTTTGCCCTTTATAGAGCTCTCCCTTTCATGAAAACTCAGCAATGCATTTTAAAGATATATTTTTTATTTAATCTGACCTTTTAATTGTTGTAACTGATTATGGTGTCTTCCAGGGTGTTCCAGCCCAGCCACAACCCCAAGACCAAAGAACCTGCTAGAAAGAAGATTACCCATGACTTTAATTAAGGGTTGATGGCCAGGAGGAAGATTTTCACAATGGTAGCCGGTTGGGAAACGAAAGTTTGCACTCCACCCAAAACCAAGAAAGAAAAAGAAAGAGAAAGGAGTACCCAGGGAATGACTTATAAAGTTTAGCATCTTGTGAGAGTTGGTTATTAGGTATGCCAGTTTGAAACTCTTGTATACCCCAGAAAAGCCATGTTCTTTAATCCTTATTCAATAATGTAGGGTGGGATCTTTTTTATTAAGTTGTTTCCATGAAGATGTGGCCCATCCAATTGTGGGTGGACCCTTTTATTAGGTGGTTTCTATGGAGATGTGTGTCTACCTATTCAAGGTGGGGTTGCTTACTGGAGTTCATTAAGAGGGAACCATTTTGGAAAACGCCTCAGAGCTGACACAGACAAGAGATCTTAAGAGATGCAGAAGGAAAATGCCCCTGGAGAAGCCTTTTGAAATGAGAAGCTGAGAGACCCCAGCAGATACCAGCCACATGCCTTCCCAGCTGACAGCGGGGTTCTGGACCAATTGACCTTTCTGAAGACAAGGTATCTTTCTGTGGATGTCTTAGTTTGGACATTTCTATGGCCTTAGAAGTATAAACTTACAATTTAATAATTCCATTCTTAAAAGTCATTTTATTTCTGCTATATTGCATTTCTGCAGTTTTATCAAAACAAAACATTAAGGGAGGGGGCTTTTACATTTTTTGACCTTTAACATCTGTCCTGTCATGTAAGCTGTGGTGTGACTTGCTCTCAAATAGAAGGAGGGGTAGGAGCCTGCATGCTGAGTCCCCACAATCCACCCCCACACAGCATTGACCATAGGACAGACATCACATTTATTAGCAGTATAAAAGATAATAGAACATTAGACGTTCCCTACACAAAGATAACAACTCTGCAAAGTGAGGCCACCATGGCTAAGAAAGGGAATGAAATTATTGATAAATTGTTAAAACCAGTGATTTCAATTCTAAATGAGAAGATCCTTTTCCAGATTTTCCAATGTGCTGAATTCTGCCAGGCCAGCAGGGTATTCTATACAGTCCAGTTCACAGGGGTCACAGTCCAAGGCGGGCCAGTGGCATCCGACAGTGGCAATTCAGCATTGAGATCTATTGTGCACATAGGTTATTGTAGAAGCTTATTGCAAGATAGTATTTGCTATGACACTACAGGCAAAAAGACTACCAGCTAAATTTCCATTATACCACACCTTTTCTCCTTACAATTGCAGGGAGCTTTCATGGAGGCCAATCCACATAATGCTTATTCTTTTACTTGAATTCACAGTGCCTGCACAGGCCTCACCCTTACCAGTTCAACAGGTGCAGGAGCAGCTCCTCAGGGTCATGAACTGGGTCAGCTGAGGGACAGATACAATTGGCATGTAAACTGCCACAGAAATTGCTTATAATCTTTTACTTTTTCTTTTAAAAGTGCATTCATCCTTCCATTAACCCCACTGCTGTGGGATTGTAAGACAAATAAAATGTCCATAAGACATCATATTCAGTAGCCCAGGCCTATGTTAGTCGTCCAGTAAATGGGGCCCCCCCCATCACTGTCCACATGTGTGGGAACCTTGAAGAATGTACTGAACTTTTCTAAGCTATGCATTGCAGCTCTTTGGTTAACTTTCCCTATTGGGAAGGCTAGCAACACTCCAGCGCTTTTATCTATGGCTGTAAAGGCATATTTTACATCTTCAGATAAGGCAAGGGGCCCAATATCATTTACCTGCCACTTGATGAGCAGAAATTGCTCATGGCTGATGTGACCAAGGTGATGAAGAAGGGTCCTTGGGCATCATGGTGAACAGGAGGAGAAGGCATCCACAGCTTTCAATTGTTGTCTGGTGATAGACAGCTGGAATTGCTGTATCAGTTTCCACAGTGTGTTACTCTTGATGCCCTGTTTTCTATGAACCTATTCAGCAATCTCATGTGATGTTGGCTTTAGGCTATGAATTGTTGCTAAAGTATCTGCTTCAGTGTTGTCAAGTAAAGAATCAGTGTTATCAGCAGAGACATAAGACATGGTTACCATTTGTTTGTGACAGGTAGTCCAGATATCTTCCCACATTTCTTTACTCCACAAGGGGTGGCAGACAACAGTCCATTGAGCTTGCTTCCATGTAACCATCCACACTGTCAGGCCCCAGTACACTGTCTAATTGTCAGCACAAATAGTTAATACCTCTCCTGGTTCATGAACAGTGACCATCCATACAGCCCGTAATTCAGCCCACTGGCTTCTTTGCCCAGTCCCAGTTTTCTGCTATATGGTGTCATGTTAGGTTGCATTGCTACTGCCATTCAGGTGGCAAGCTGCCCATGTGCTGCTCCATCTTAGATATACTGCCATATCCATCAATTGTGGGCACAGACAGCCACCTTGGGAGTATCAACAGGGAGGGGCAAGCATTGTCCTTCTACATAGGAAACTGGTCTCAGGATATCATGCATTTCTGCACTTAAAGGCCTATTGTTGAAAATGATTTCCAATAGCAGATAAGCTTTCCATTTCATTAATGTGTTCAATCATGCACTGCCAGATTGAGATTTAGCGACAGTGTCCTGTATCTACCCCTGTATGTGGATGGCTGTTCTTAATTTCACAAAGCATTCTGAGCTAATCCTTCAATTTGCAGTAAGCATTGTAGGCAACAGCCATTTTCCCAAAGGACTGTTCCTCAGTTTTAATTCACTTTGCCTATTGTCTTTGCCAGAAGCCCCACCCAATGTCAATATTAGAACTGGCCACATCTAATTCACAAGGCATATCTGTGTCCATCCCCCCCATAAAGTCTGAGCCTGTTGGGAGGAATCCTATTCCCAGAGATAACTTTTCTTATCAAAACATGTACAGGTTTTAATATCTGGGCTGAGTGAGAAATGAAAGATTTCCAATATCCCAACAATCCCAAGAAAGCCATTAGTTGTTTTAGCATATACAGCATAGGAAAACATTGCACCTTATCAATTACTACAAAAGGAATATATTTTACCTTTCTCAACCATACAATACCCAAGAATTTGACAGGTTAACCAAGGCATTGCAGTCCACTGCAATCAGTTGTCAATACTTGGCTGTTAAGATGAAATAGCAATGAGCCTGAGATTTTTTTAATTATGGAAAAGAGTCACTGGTTAATATGACATCATCAGATAAAGAATCTGTTATCCCAGTCAGGGGAAGTCAGGATATGCCCTCTTAATTTAACATACTGGCATGCTAATATTTCTAAACTCTTATGTACAAGGTATAGCCTCTCATTCAGTACATCCTCAAAATCTCCTGATTTCATTGTCATTCTGAAACAGTTCACTGCAATGGCCCCTACAGACTTGCAGATTTCTCTGTTTTCCTCAAGACAGCCTGCTATAGCTGGCTGCATCACACAAAATGGCCAACTGACTGCACCATAGTCTAGCAAGTGGGTGACCCCTTCACAGACCAAGGAAGCAGGCCACCCCAGGAATATCCCCTACAGAGTCCCTCTTCCCCAGACTCATGCTTTCTAAGGCCTACAGCTCTTTGGTCTCCTGGCTGGCTCACCAAAGATTCTAGTCCAGCATAACTCTGAGACCAAAGAACATGCTAGTCAGAAGATTACCCATGAGTTTAATCAGGAACTTATGGACAGGAGATCCTCCCAATGGTGGCTGGTAGGGAATTGAAAGTCTGCACTCTGTCCATAGCTGTGAGAGAAAAAGAGAAAGAAGCATGCCCAAGGAATGGATTATAAAGTTCAACTGTCTGGTGAAATTTGGTTACAATGGAGTTTCAGCAAATTCTCATGAGATATGGTTATTAGGAGAGGGAGGGTTTTATATTCTTTGACCTTATCATCTATCCCGGTCATGCAAGTGGTAGTGTGACTTGCTCTCAAAATGAAAATGGGGGCAGGACCTGCCCCCTGGGTCCTTACACAGGGTATCCATTCTGTTATCCCACCAGAATCAAAAGACCATGTCTTTCTACCTGGCAATAAAGCATACTAAGTTTGAGAACAGGCACTGAGATTAAACTGATGCGTTTGAATCCTAGTTCAATGACCTACATGCAATTACTAGTAAGTGAGTTGTTTAACTTCTCTGTGCCTTTATTTCTTTACCTTAGCAAAATTAGAGCAGTAACATAAAATTTTTGTAAAGTCTAGTTTAGCTTATCCAATAACCTACTTAGAACTGTGTCTGGTACACAGTAAACCTTCAATAAATATTAACTACCATTAAGACTTTTACAACCAGGTTAAATATTACCTTCCAAGTGAAGGCTATTAAAATTCATCTAGGAAAAAAGTCTTTCTTTTTCTATGCTCTCACATCTCTTTTGTTCCTATGTCAAATGTGATATTATTTTTAAGTATACTTGTCTACATGCTAATGTTCTTAACTCGAGTATCACCTCTTTCATTACATGGACAATGTTTCATTTATAGTTTTGTATACATTTTTATATACTATGTAAGTTGTTGAAATGATGAATGGATGGATTCATGTGTGTATGGATGGATGGATGGATAGGCTGGTGGTCTTGATCCAGCAGGTGAAAGGAATCAATGAATCCAGCAATAGGGATCTGGTTGAAAACTTGGGGTAAATGGGGTATTGAGACAATAAAAAAAAATTTTAATAGTAAGGAGGAAATTGATGTGAAATTCTCCTCTGTTTATGAGACAAAGTCAGAAACAACTTTAAAGGGCCACTAAAATCTCATTAGTTTTCATAATTTCTTGATTGGTCTGCTAGGGGACTAAGACACTGATATAAAACTCAGAATATTAAGTTTTCTCAAGGTGGCAGAACTTTAGTTCCTTACTATGGTTATAGCATCAATTTTGGAAAAACAAAAAGGTTTGTAAGATAAAATCAAATAAAAACTAAGAGGTTACTAAAAAATGAAAATTTCTAGCCTTTATCAAGGCATCCTTCTGCAAAACAGTAAATTTAAAATTCTGATAACCTATCTGCCTGTATATTTGAATTTTCTCAAGGAAAAATTAATAAAATGTCTGTTGAAAAGTTTCTCATAAGTGAAATGACAACAATGGCAAAGATGGTGACAAAAATATTGGCTGTTCGTTTGCTCCCTTTATTTCCTGCAGTGACTTATAGCTGGAAATTCTAGTGTTGGAAATTCTAGTGCCACTTAGGATCCAGATGCATTTATCCTTCCTAAGTGCGTGGAAATGGGAAGCACAGATGGGCTTGCCCTTTGCTGGTGCCAGAGGCTGCTTGCTATATCGTTCACATTGTCCCTCTGCCTTATTTGCTGCCCACACCGACTCATAATCCACTTCCAGAGATATTATTGTGTGTATCTGTTTGTCAATGCAAGATTTATTCTGCGGTGATTCCTCCAAATGGCCCCAAATGATGCATTCTTCACGGCTGACTTCCATATATACACACTTACATTGAACTCATCGGCATGGTCATTGTGAAAAGAATAAAATTGTAAACTTAGATATGATCTTAATTAGTTCACCAACTATTATCAATATGCCTCTTAAAGGAAAATGACCTTTAAGACCAAGCAAACAAACAATGAGGCCACATCTTGTTAATCTGAGGAGTAGTGGCCACAGGGAAAGCAGAAAATGGGGCCAGACTACTCGGACATGATCCACAGGTCCAGTATCACCAACTCAGTAATTAAACCTTTACCTGCAGGTGCTCCAAACTGGATGCATACTAAACAGCAACAATTCTTCTACCCATCCTGTGAAGGCAACAAGCTGAAGGATGTCACGATTGTGTGACAGATGTCTTCCCACTCATCAGAAGCCCTGTGAAACATTTTTCTTCAATTTAGCATTTTTTTTCTGTTTACTTCGATTTAAACTTTGCAATACCTCATGAGATTAGCAAGCTTTTTCTAAAGGGAAGAAAATTAACATGCTTACAGAGCAGGTTTTCCTAAACTATCACAGAACTAAAAGGCAGCTGCCAACTCCCTTGAAACAGCAGCGGCAGGAACAGAATGAGGGGGAAAAAGAACACTTGAGAAAATCATATATTCTTTTAGCACCTTTCTTCTCAAACACAAAAACCTTAAGCATCAGAACAGACAACCATGAAGGTGACACTTCAAGAAAACTAAAGGAGGTGAGCTCTCAAATGGATTTGCTTGAATTGTCTGTTTAATGCATATTTGACCCAGACTAAATGAAAAATATCAGGCTGCCCTGACACATTTTCCCAAGTTCCTTCTATTTTTCATTTTAGGGAATTTGAGAAATCTACATCCCCTTAAGATGATGCAGCAAAATTTTTGTACAGTCCTCAGGAATTGAAGATGGATTTTACAGTTGGTAATATAAAAATGTGTAGTATGTGGAATTAAATATATTATTTAATATTTTTAAATATTGATTGCCATCCCCCCCAAAAAGCTATATATTTGCAGGTAACACCACCTTTATTTTTACTCCTCTCCTCAACCCTCTTCTGTGAGAAATTTCAAGATTCTCACCGCTTATAATGGTATTTCCATTTGAGGTTTTTCTGTTTCTATGTTTTCTAACAGTTTTCAAGCCAAAGCACTTGCCATTAATCTCTCTGGACAGAACATTTGAAGGTGGGATATCACTCCTATTAATATTGGTCACTATTTGGAGGAATAAAAGCATGCGGTGAGAACACTTAATATTGTTAATGACATAAATAGTGGGAAAAAAAAGCCTATACAATATGCAACAAGATTATAAGGAAAATCATTCCAACTATATTCGAAAAAATGTTGGAAACTGACCAATCATCTGTGAAGTTCACATAAAATCCAATGAAATTCATGTAACTTGCCCACTTTACTGAAATCACAGAAATTTTGAGCCATGCAAAGATGCAAAAATGAGTTTCAAGAGCATGAACTTTTTAACGTAGTGCCATATCAGTTGTCTTTTAATATAGGAAAAAATAAAATTAAAAACCTGAAATATCATTCCTATCAAAATTGTCTTTCAAAATTTTACTCTTCTTTATGAATGTGCTAGAGTGGAAATGCATTATTCTGTTCATTAACAAAGGCTATATAAACATATATATTTTTCCCTCACAGG
The DNA here is from genome assembly GCA_004026745.1 of Myrmecophaga tridactyla. Lineage (NCBI taxonomy): Eukaryota > Metazoa > Chordata > Mammalia > Pilosa > Myrmecophagidae > Myrmecophaga > Myrmecophaga tridactyla. The sequence continues at coordinate 47,107 of PVIY010006761.1, forward strand.
GCTGTGCATTCCATGTAAAAAATGTGCCTGAGTTCTCAATCTCCCAGAGAACTATTTCAATCTTTCTATATTGGGCTAAAATGAGCGCATTGTTTCTCTTTTTTCATAGGTCAGGATATCTAGGCAGGTATTTTTTCTAGAAAATTGACTCAATGTCATATCTCTACAATTATTCTACATTGAATGTCTTTGAATGTTTTATTTCAATGCCAAGGTTTTCTGTGGGATATGAGCCATATATTGTCATCCACACATTGTAAGCATATAGTCAGATTCCATACATATTATACATGTTAAAAAGACAGTAAAGCATCACTGAAATTGAAACACTGTGATTTATAGGATGCTCAGATGTCAATTTTAAATCTGCTGCATGAATTTGACCTGCACTAAGAACATATATGTATAAAAAAAATTCAAATATAGAGGAATATAACTCTTATCTAACATGTACCATATAAATTAATTTTGCCATATTTGAAAAAGATTGGCTTTAACCCTGTCCCACTCATCTGTCATGTCATAACAAACCACCTCAAACCCAGTGATTTAAAATAACTACAAGCATTTGTTGTCTCACAAATCTGCAATTTGGACAAAGCATGGGAGAGACAGTTCCTCGCTGTTCCATGTGGCATTGACTAAGGTGCCTCAAAAGCTTGAAGCAGCTTAATGACTAGAGCTGGAATCATTTAATATATGGATTGGCAAACTAAGGCCCTTAGGCCAAATCTGGCATATCATCTGCTTTTGCAAATAAAGGCTGTGTGTGCGTGTGTGTGTGTGTGGACACGCGCACGTGCATACGCATGTTTCAGAACACAGCTATTTCCATCTGAAAGCCTGTAGTTGCTTTCTCATTACAACAGCAGAGTTGACTAGCTGCAACAAAGATTGTACAGCCTACAAAGCCTAAAATACTATTCTCTGGTCTTTACAGATCAATTTGCTGTCCCCTATTATAAAGGCTCAGTCACTCACAGTTTGAAGGGTGGGGAATGGTGGCTGTTGGCTGGAAACCCAGCTAGGACTGTGTCCAAAAACCCAACACGAGCCTCACCACATGGCCAGCTCGATTTTCTCACAGCATAGGGACTAGTTTCCAAAAGCAAGCATCCCAAGAAACATGGAAATTTCTAATTTGTTAAGACCTGGGGAATAATATATCTCAACTTTAAGGAAAGGTGCATGCATAGATACCACTTAAAAAAAAATTGTGTCAATGAATTGGGAAAGCATATTTTAATATGATTAAAAACCCATGGCAGCATTTCAATTATATATTCAAACTATTTAGAACACAGCAGATACTTATTCATTCTTCAAATATTTACTGAGCCCTTATAAGGTAGAATACAACTGTAAAGAAGGTAAATATTGTCCTTGCTCAAAGAAGTGTATATTTTAGTGTGGGTGAAAGGTGTACAATGACCTTGTAAATGAAAAACAAAAATGAGCATGATAGTTTAAGAGAATAATGAATATTACAACAAAGAGTGAGTTTCTGTTTTGGGAGTGAAGCTACTTTTGATCAGTGAAGGCCTTACTACTTTAATGATATTTTAAGTGACAAGAAATAGCCAATCCTGACGAGAGATGATTGAATGAGCACAGCAGACAGGAAAAGATAGCAAGTGGGAAGATCAGAAGAGCAGGCTTGGAATTTGCCAGGGACAGAAAGGAAACAAGAATGAATAGAGGGGGGAAAGGAAACCCTGTCAGAAAGGCAGATAGGGACTAGACTATGAAGATTTAAGAGATAATGTGTAATTTCATTCTAAATCTAATCAAAAGCCATTAAGTACAAAAGGGAGTGGCAACTTCTGATATTTTCTTTTTGAATTACTTTCCATAGAGAAAGGATTATGGGAGTTGTAGAGGGAGAGTTGAGGAAGGCAATCAGTCGAAAGTGGCAGTAAAATGGTAACCAGGGAGAGCAATTTGAAAACAATTGCTATAATCCAGGCAAGAGATAATGGTGACTTCAGCTAGGGTGCCAGCAGACGAGGTGAAAATAAATTGAATGAAAAGACTTTTGAAAACGGAGCCAACAGGACTTAATGTGAGGGTTGTAGAGAAACAAACATGATTACATGTTGAGTTATCCTGCAGTTTACCTGGGATTAGGAGCCGTTCATTTACTTGGAGGAGCTACAGCCAACTCAGCTTCTCGCTGGATTTCCTTTCTCTAGCAGTCCAAATCTACAAAGCTGAAGTTGAAAAAGCTGGGCTTCTTAGAAAACTCCTTTCACAGCTGGCACCTGAACCCACACTGCTTTGTGTCTGAGTTGACTTTCATTCCTGCATATAAGACTGTACTTGTGCTGTCAATGGAAGGACTCAGGGTCCCATTCCTGGATCCCTGCTCCAGAGCATGGCCAGCAGCATGGTTTCTTGTGTGTCTCTCGATGGGATAATGACAGAACAGTGGACTGTATTGATCCCTGCCTTTAAATTTCCCTAAGAAGACTTGTTCCTTAGGGCCCTATGACTTGATAATAACCTCATCACAGAAAATGAGGGAAGGGGAGCAATCAAGGTGGCTTCTTGATTTTTAGATTGAGTGAAATGGTGCCATTTACTGAGATGGAGAAGAACAACGGCAGCAGATTTGGTATGTGTGTAGAGAGGGAAAAATGCAGCAAGAATGAAAAATTGTTTAGGCTGTGTCGACTTTAAGTGAGTCATTCCATGTTAAAAGTTGCAGATGACAAGTGGAGAGTTACGCTGAATGACAGATGTTCTCTCAAGAAACCTAAAAAATGAACAAAGACTGCTTTAATGCTATCACAGATATACCACCAGTCATCAAGTATCCTCCCGTGTCTATGACGGGAGGGCTGCTGGGACAAGCAGGTGAAATCAGGCAAGGAATATTGTTCCTGGACTTGAGAGTCTCTAGGAACTCCCACCTGATAGAGAGAAAGTTACAATTCCTGCCATGAGCTTTGGAAAGAAAAAATAAAAATAACAGCAATGGATCTGAGATCTCGGAGATATTTTCTAACTCCATTCTATCCCCAGAAGCTGAGTTAGATGAAAAAAAAACAACGGACAGAAAATTTTTACTGAACTCCCACCCAGTCTGGTGATAAGCAGCCCAAAAGTGTAGTACTCAGCCTAAGGAAAAACGTAGAAAATGCCTCAAGAGCAGAAGCCACTTCCTATCAACTTCGTGAATCACCACATATAGGGTTAATTGCTGGGACTCACCATATTCCTTTATTTCCAACATTACAGAGAGGCTGCAGAGGTGTTTTAGTTTCCTAGCTGCTAAATCAAAAGCAATGCAATGGGTTGGCTTACACAGAAGAAATGTGTTTCCTCATGATTTAGAGGCTAGGAGAACTCCAAAATCAAGGCATCATCAAGGCAATGCTTTCTCCCAGAAGTATATGGTGTTCTGGAGTTGGCAGCCCTGTGATCCTTGCTCCTTGGCTTTCCTGTCATATGACAAGGCATATGGCAGCCTCTCCTGGCTTCTCCCTTCTCTTCAAGGTTCTGTTGACATCCAGATTCTGGCTACTCCCTCTTGCTTTTTTCTCTCTCTATGACCTTCCTTATAAGGTCTTCAGTTATAGGATTAAAAACCATCCTAATTTTGCTGGATCACACCTTACCTGATATAACTTCAGCAAAATGTTATATTTACAAGAGTTCTAACCACCATGAGAGGAAGGACAGAATGAGGAAAACCAAGAGAGCTACTTATCTCCAGCTGTGCATAAGGACTTAACAAAAGACAAGACAGAGAAGGAATAAAAAAACTCTTGTGATACTGAAATGTGGACAGGAGAGAAGGGAAAAAAATGCATGGCAGCCTTAGTCGTAATTCCCCTCTAGCTGCTATGGATTATAATCCCTGGACAAATTCTGGTGTTTCTCTATGTTTCTCCTCTGAAGAGGGGAGTGAGAGCAGATGCTGCAGAACACCAGGTAAAGGAGGGGATATAAGCCCATGATCTGGTGTCTGTGATATTCCCTTTGGCACAAAGTTCAAGGATAACCTTGAACCACCTATGAAATAGAATCCTCACAAACTTGTCGTAATGTTTAAATGAGTTAAAGCACGGTCAAGTACTTGAAACAATCCTAGGCACGTAGTAAATATTCAATAGCTGTTAGTTAATTGTATCATTTCCATTTCAGGATAGCCGATGTGCTTGATTTCTCTATCCTTTTTGCTAACTTTGCTTCTTGATGATGAGGTAGACATTTACAGTTTGCAACCAGCTGCCTTGGAGTGTGAAAAATTAACCTCTGCCTTGCTCTAGGAGGTGACTTTACAGCTGGTAAAACAAACACACACATTAAAAAAGAAACACCTGAAGACAAGAATTTGCACAACAGAAGAGAGTTTCTGTATGTTTGAAATCAGCTTTCCCGCCTCTCCCTAAAAATGGACCAAGTGCTGAAATGATACTTTTAACTCCATTATCCTGAATGTGCTGTGGCATTCCTAGTATTTTCAAAAATACTCTCTACTTCAAGATATAGCTCCAAATTTTGATGACAAACAGAGGTGCCAGTTTGCTTGCTTAGGTCTTAGCCTTCACATTTGCTGAAACATAGCTAAATGGGATTTAGGAAGACATAATACAAATAGCCTTCCACAAAAGATTGCAAAGCAAATGGCTCTGGTTCTATTTCGAGCTGTCTACATGCACCTTTTTACAGTTCTGTCAACTTCACTGTTCCTTTAATGAAAACGAAGGCAGTCTGCTGCCCTATATGCACCATTCCTCAGGCCTCACCCCAGGAATTTTTCTGTTCTGGCCAAGACTAAAGATGGCTTTAGGGCCCTATGCCAGCAGTCTGTAAGTGAGCATGAATAACAACCCTGGAGAGAACATCTTTAATAGCCCCGGTGCCAGCAGGGCTTGCTTTATGTGTAAGTGACATAGATGTTGGCCTATTATTGTACAATTTCATAGCAACTGAAAATGACCTTTTGGGAATTTCTCAAAACTCTCCTACATATTTTCTAATCCCAGAAGTTTGTTTTTTTTTTAACAAGGAACAGAAACTTAGAGTTTACAGTGAAAGACTTATTATAGGAAACAAGCATGCACTTAAATTCACATTATGGTCTATACACATACACGCACACACCCAGAGCAGAGTCTTTCCCTAATATCATGCATTGATTGGGGTGGGGGTGGGGAGAAAGGGGGCAAGAGTCCCAAATCTCTAGATTTCTAGGCTAGAGAAAATGTGGGGAAAGAGAGCAGGTTCTTTCCGCCTTAGGAAAGGAAAGGACAGGGCTAAGAGAGGGAAGGTTAGAAGAGAAGCACAGAAGAAAGATTTTGCCTTTGTCTGTTCTTTGAATAAAGACAAGGATACTTTGAAAAAAAAAAGACAAGGATACTTTTATTTTTAAGTTGAATTTCAGGCACTTTCATACATGCTGTTATTTAATTTTCCAACAGAGCTGTGAAAAATGTATGTCATGTTTATCTTACTAATAAAAAAACTGAGGTTCAGAGACATTACTTTTTCTATTAGTAAAGATAATATTTTCTGCAACTTGGTAGGTGCCTTCCACACACCACACTTCTCAGTATAATTCTTAGAAAAACTCTGTGAAGTAAGAATTATCATTCTCATTGTTCATGAGAAAAAAAACAATGATTATGATATAAAGAATTTGAACAAGGCGAAACCCCTAATAAAGTAACAGATTCGCGTTCATATTCAAAGTCTGTGACTCTGAATTGTGTTTTTTCTGTGGTGGGGGAAACTCACTGACCACTCATCATATTTCCATAGAGGGGGATATATTTCCATTCCAGTTGCCAGAAAAGAAACTAGGTGGAGAACTTTCTGAATTTTTCTCTACCACTCGCTCATTCCTCTTCAGGAATTAGGAAGTGGCTTATCTTGTGGCTGATCTAGGCTAAAGGAATAGAACATCATCAGCCCTTTTGATTTACCTCTTTACTTTCAGCAGCAGCATGACTTTCCTCACGTGCCTTTTTTTTTTTTCTTCTGGCTGGAATCGCTGGAGTCCAGTGAATAAGAGGAAGAGTGGAACCAGATCACGTAGGGTCTTATAAGCCACAAGCTAGGGAAGGGAACAGCCCTTCTGCTGGTGCTCATGGATGGTTTAGTGCCTGAGTAACCACTGGTCCTTCCACATTAATAATGTTCCATAAATTCCAAAAAGGACTAGAGGAGAAAATACACATGTTGTCAATATGGATGGAAGAGACACAGAAAAGACAGGGGCATTGCTAGTTTGCCTTTAGAAGAGAAATAAAAACAAAAGCATCTCACTTTTTAAATCTTCCTCATCTGCAAAAGAGAAAGAGGTGACATCTCTGAAGACAGTTTGTGATTATTTTCCGTCTAAAGATAATTTATAGCTCTCAGACCTGATGTAGCAGAAAAAGTTTCATGACAATGCAGACTGACAAGTGCTCTAGGACGATCGCTTAAATGATACACTGATTGGCAAGTCCGCTAAAGCAACTTATTTAGCAGCTAGACTCAAAGGCAAGTTGGAAAACTGGGACTTTTAAGTCCTAGGTCAATAGAAACCATAGCTAAGTAGGAAGCAGGGGTGTCTTTGCTTCAGGTAATCATATACTAGCTTCAAATGACTACTCTTTACCACTGACAAAGGAAAAACTGAGTGAAATAGGCTCCAGACTTTTATAAGTATCGTTATAACATGTAAGCATTATCCACTAAATTTCAACGAACAGATCACATGTCTGTTCTAATGCAAAAGTTTTGCCTTGATTTTGATCTCAAAGATTTCATTGTCTTTGTTTCTGTATAGGTTTCAACCACACCCAAAGTGAGATGAAAGACCACCTAAGCAGAGGAATGGACAAAAAATCAATTTTATACATTTTATCTGACCACCCACCTCCAGCCAATAAACGAGGATTGCGAGGCTAAGTGATGAGTTGGAGATCAGAGGCAGAATGTCTTTGGAATATGTTGTCATGGTGCTTAGTCAACTTCTTTGTCCACAGCGAGGGAGAATGATGTTCCTTCTTATTTTAGCCTAATGAGCACCTTTTCAAGAAGGTCTGATACAGTTCTAGGACTGTCTAACTTCCACCTGAGAAACATAAAGGATAGAAGCTTGACTGAAATGATCTGGTGATTTCAGAGCCGAGGGCTGCAACTTAGCCTCCTCCCAATTGGTCAAGCATACATGTTTTTCAGAAAACAGATGTAGAGAAAAAGAGAACACACACACAAACGAGCACAGTCTTGTGAAGGGACTTTTCCTAAAATAGCAACAGGACTCCTGAATGATGGTGAACTACCAAGAAACCAAGGGAAAAGAGAGAGAGAGGACATAATTTATTAAACAGCAAGTGAAAAAAAAAAACAAAAAACAAGGAACAATGACTGATGTCTCTAAAGAACCCACAGAAGTGCCCATGAGTGAGTCAGCTTTAAAAATTCACCATGTCCAGAATAAACCAAGCTACACTTATGGTATCCTTTTTTGGATTTTATAATCCCCTAATCTTTACTTCTTTCCTCAAGTTCCCCCCTATTCTCTTCAGAAACCCAAGATCACAAGAAACGATTCCATGGTAGTGGAAAAAAAGCATATCTTTCCCACTGAAAACTTCTTGCTGCTGAGAGCTGGCCCAAGTTGATCTAGAAGTGGAACTTTGAGTGACATTCAGCATAATAATTACTGAATGGTGAACTAAAGGGACTTAGAGACAATGTATAATCTGAGAGCAACCACTAGGCTTGTCCTAGACGTCATCCAAGGGAATGAGGGAAACTAGTCCAACAGGAAGGATGTAATAGGGTGACCCTTATGAGAAAAGAGCAAAAATAATGTTTATTTCTGTCCTACCCTTAGAGCCCAATTTTTTTAACATAATGGTTACAACTACTTTTGTCTCAGGTTTTGATGCTGGCAGTTCATTGTCACTCTTTTCCTCTAAGTGATTAATTTAAACCCATTTAAGGGCACATTGAATATGAGGTCTCTCTAAGAGAAGGGCAGCCATTGGTGTATACATGGCTTATTTCCCAGGAAGAGTCAAAGGCATCCCCTGGGCAGTGGCTCTGTGCACCCTCTTGCTGGGTTTGAGAGTAAGATATGCAAAACAGTAATGCCCTCTTCCATGTAGGCTAAGAGAGACAGAGGGAGAAAGGAAAGGAATAATCATTCTAAGGATATCGTGGAGAGAATGCACTTTCTGAAAGAAATCATGGGGTTTAAGTGTGTCATCACATCATATTTTCTGAATTAATGAGGACACTACCATACCAGTTTTGGATTCAGCATTTATCCCACTTAATGTACTGCAGAAAGCCACATTATTAGGAAGGATAAGAGGACAATTCCATTATATGTATATATAATAAATAGGTGGTTCAACACAAAACTGAAATTCCCATGCATGCAAGGACAGTGCTCCTTTAGGGACAGAAAAGTCCAGGTGGTACCTACTCTTCTCTCAAGCTGTCAAATTAAGGAGCTTTTACTTTTGGGAGAGTTTTTGATGCAACTCAGCTTATGAGTGTGGCTTCATTATGCTTGTTCCAAGCCAGATGAGTTAACCTTGCCTTCTGTTCACTTGTTTCTTCATTCAGCTTGTCAACCATGGATAAAGTAGGTTGATGTTCCATATCCTCCCTTCCCTTCCTGCACAGCTTTCTTTGATCTGAGTTCTTGCCAGGTCCACCATCACCATGCAAGCTTCTGCTCTCCAACGCCCCCTGACCAACTTGTTACCGATTAATTGGAGAGCCCAGTCATGTGACAGCATAAAGTTGATAACTTCTCTGCTATCTCTACCAACCTCTGGTCACTGTGAATAGAAAAAGATCTTGCCTATGGCTGTAGAGCTTCTCCAATTTATACATGCCTGTTATGAAGACTGAATTGAAAAAGTTCAATCCTATTTGATTTCTAGAGGGACACAATCTAATCACATTTTTCCTGAACCAATTTTCTTTTCACCATGGCAGAAATAGGCTTCATTGCCAGTAGGCTTAACATTTGCTGCCAAAAAGCCTGTTTCTTTCCTTCTGCAGAAATCTTAAAACAAACCTCAAATTTTCTCTTCAGACTCAGCTTCATTGATCATGAAACATCCTCTATTGCTAGCAATTCTATTATATACAATGACTGATGTGGAACTAATTACTTGACCTGATGTGTGTTGGCTGAGTGGGATGATAGCATAGTCTTATTGAACCCTCAGCCTTTTTGCTGGTTTAGGTGTGATACGTTATACACTTTAGCTAATCAGCAACCCAGCTATAGAGGCAGTTGATGGTTTTTGCTGATGTATTTAAACAGATTGGCTCTTTTTAAGATTTATTCTGAGGGATTGAAAGCCCTCCTTTTAGTTGAATGGGAATTCATTTCCCTTCATAGCCAAAACACAGTAGACGTATCTTTAAAATATCAATTGGTGATTTCCTTTCATTTCCTCTTTCTACACGTAAATATAGATTCAGTCGGATTATCACCATGACAAAGGTGAAGCTACATTAAACTCTTTACCTGACAAAGCATACTCTTCTGGGAAAATCTGACTTTGTATCATTCATTTCACTTTCACCTATTTCTGACATACGCAGGTTTCATATAACTTAATGGTTGCTCTCAATACTTTCTTAGGATATCAATAATATAAATATATACTTTTAATAGAATATTATTAGACTATCTCTATATATGCACACACATACACACATATACATATACAATGATATTTTGGCTTTATGAGAGTTATTCCACCTGCAAATCTCAAGACTATAGCAATAAGTTCTAAATAAATGAAACTGCAGTCAAATGTGGTACTTTCTTACAAATCTTCATCAAATTGTTAGTTCTTAAGAACAAGGAATTAAATATCTTTGTATTCAATTTTAGTGATACCCAGCGAGTATTGATGCGGCTCATGTGAAACTTGAGAACATATGGTGAGTATCAGATCCTGACAATGATGGTCAAAGGCAAAACAAAATTGACCAGGAAACATGTTTTCCATAAGTAAGTGAAGAAGGTGTTCCTATATAGCCTCAGCTACAATTCTGACGGTCATATTGGTACAATGTCTGATCACACAGAGGGTGTGTCCTCAGCATGTGACCTTATTTGGTAATAGTGTTTTTGAAGATGCAATTAGTTAAGATGACATCAGATTGGATTAAAGGAGGTTCCTAAATCTAATGACAGCAAGAAGGTTATCTATGTGAAGACAGAGTCAGAGACAACACAGAAGGAAGATGGCCAGATGAAGATGAAGGCAGAGATTGGAGAGATGCAGCTGCAAGCAAAGGAATGTCAAAGACTGTCAGCAATGAACATAAATTAAGAAAGAGGCATGGAAGAGATTCTCCCTCAGAACCTCCAGAAGAAGCCAACCCTGCTATGACTTTGATTTTGGACCTCCAGCCTCCAAACCTCACAGTTTGAAGCCATTCAGTTGTGGCACTCTGTTATGGTAGTTTGTTGTAGCAGGTCAAAAAAACGAAAACAAGGTGTGAATTGAAAAGCCAAAGGCAGGTGGCCAGACCTAAGATACATCTTTCACCCATCACCATATTCTGGAAGTACCACTATTTTAGATGAATTAATTTAAATTAAGTCCTGTGATTTAAAAAATATATATATTCTTTAAAAATGCAAATTTCTCTGAAAGGGTTAAAACCTTATGTCACTTGCACTGAAGCAAAAATGAGTTTATTTAACACTCTGTTACGACAAGAGAAACACAGGGCAGCATACAGTCACTAGCTGTCAAAGGAGCCTAAGTAGATTAGACAATGAAAGGCAGTACAGAAGCTGAAGACAAACTTTGCCAGCTTTGCAATTTTTCCCAAGATGGTCCTATTTTGCTGAATATGTCTCTAAGGAAAGATCACAAACTGTAGATTCTCTGAGTCTATTTTTTGTTCCTACAACTATTTTCTGACTTGATTTTTGGGCAGGTTTATCCTTTAATGTTAAACCCTGGTTGACTTTTAAATGTAGCCCAAGTATTGAGTCATACCCACGGATTTGAATACCAGTTTTGCCATATGAAGAACATATGATTTTGAACAAGTTATTCACTCTGTTGAACTTCAATTTCCTCAGGGATAATAATATCAATCCCTCTGGATTTTTGTACGGATTAAAGAAGATGATGCCTATAAAAGGCTGAGCAGAGGACCTGGCTCAAAATAAATGCCCACAAACTGTCGGAATTGCTAGATTTATCAGGGTCAGAGTACAGAGAAGTATAATATAAGAGTTCAGGACACTGACCTGTGAAGTAAAGGAAGAGAAAAGAGGGAAAGAGACCCTGGAAATGGGAGACCCACTATAAATCAGCCTTGCTCAGTGTTTATCTTGCTTCAGCACTGACAGTGTTCTGCCACTGTCCCATCTCCAAAAGCATCACTAAAAGTTCCTAACAGCAGAAAAGAGTAGTAAGGCTGATCTCAGTATGACATTCAAGCTAATAGACCAAGTGGAACAGATTCCATAACTGAGACATCTATACATGATGTTTTTCTATGATCCTGTTCTCAATACTATGGAAACAATAGTTCCAGAACAGCAGAACTTCAGCCCCTGTAACCACTACCTATATAGGTAGAAACACAGTTTTATAATCTCTTTTTAAGGTAAATTTAAGAAAAAGAATGAGAGCTGCAGTAATTAAAAGACAAATAACAGCATCACACCAAAATAAACCCCACATACATTCAATTAAAAGGAAAATTAATTCATCCAAATTACAGGGAATCCAGACTTAAATCATGATTAATTTATATTTGCAAGGATTTGGAAATCTATTGACATCATTATGCTTTAAGCGAATACCTAATTATTCTTATCAGTTAAGCCTAGGATGATGAATTTTCGTCATGCTATTTTTTATATCTCTGTATGTATTTCATGTGGATACAAGTGCAAAACACTTAATAGTTTCCTCCAATGTACATGTTTTGAAAGAGGAATCATTGTGAGAATGAATGGCCTAAGAAAATTTGTGAAATAGAAATTATATAATCAGTAAACTATGTATGATATGAAAGTTGTGGTGACTTTGGTTTAGAGACCATATATATAATACCAAGACCATAACTTTCTACCAGAGGGTGGGTCCAGGATTAGAGGGTTATCCATTTCTCAGGAAGATTGACATCATGAACATTGTAATGGTCAGGTTCATGTGTCAACTTGGCCAAGTGGTGGTACCTGTTTGTCTGGTTGGGCAAGTGCTGACCTGTCTGTTGCTATGAAGACGTTTCATAGAATTAAATCATGATCATGTCAGCTGCATTCACAGCTGATTCCATTTGTAATCAGCCAAGGGGAGTGTCTTCTGCAATGAGTGATGCTTAATCTAATCACTGGAAGCCTTTTAAGGAGGATTCAGAAGACAGCGGCTCTCTTCCTGCTTCGGCTGGCGAGCCTCTCCTGTGGAGTTCATCCAGACCCTCCATCGGTATCGTCAGCTTCACAGCCTGCCTTGTGGATTTTGGACTCTGTATTTCCATGGTTACATGAGACACTTTTATGGATTTTATATTTGCGAGTGTTTCCTGTTGATTCTGTTTCTCTAGAGAACCTTAATTAATACAAACATAAACAAATTGACCATTGAGTTTATTAATATTTTTTCCTTTAGGTTTTTTTTTTTTTTTTTTACATGGGCAGGCAACAGGAATCGAACCTGGGTCCTCTGGCATGGCAGAGAAGCATTCCTGCCTGCTGAGCCACCATGGCCTGCCCTAGGCTTTTTTTAACACAATTTTATTGAAATATGTATGACACAGAATACAACCCATCTGAAGTATACAATCAGTGGCTCATTGTAACATCACATAGTTGTGCATACATTCACATGATCAATTTTAGAACATTTTCATTACTCTAGAAAAGAAAAAAGAAAACCCAATCCCCCCTTACCACTTACCCCCCCATTATTGACCCATAATATTAGTACATTGGTTATGCTGATGAAAGAGTATTATAACATTACTGTTTATTATAGTCCATAGTTTGCAATAGGTGCATTTTTTTCATATACCCCTCTATTATTTTTTTCTTCAATTTTTTTGAGATATATTCACACACCACACAAACCATCCAAAGATACAATCGCTGGCTTACTGTTATTATCACATGCTGTACATACATCCCCATGATCGATTTTAGAATATTTTCATTACTCCAGAACAGAAATAAGAATAAAAAATAAAACCCAAATCCTCCCATACCCCTAGTGCCTCTCATTGTTGACCTATAGTATTGGTGTAGTAAATTTGCTACTATTGATGAAAGACTATTAAAAATATTAATTTTAGCTATAGTCTGTAATTTGCAATAGTTATGTTTTTCCCCAAATATGCCTCTATTCTTTTTTTTTTACATTTGTAGTGGTTCATGCAAGAACTTATTTACATTCATGACTTTAAACAAACCACTTCCAATCAAATTCACCTACAATAACTATTTCTTATAATCCCAAAAATGAGCTACCATCACCTCTATCCATTTCCAAAAGTTTAAGTTCGACCTCATTAACAATTCTGTACATATTAAGTAACTACTCCCCCTTCTCTAGCTTTCCTGTAGGTTTTGTAATAGCTCGTTCTCCTTCCTCCTTTTTCTATTCATCTTATTCCATCTTCACACCATGATCACATTAATTTTCCAAACAATGCATCTCTAATAATATTATTTCTCACTTGAAAATCTTGAGTGTCACCTATAGATTTTGCTCAGTCTGTTTTGTTGACTTCAAATATTCGAATACACTCAGCTATCAAGCCTATTTAAAGCACTCATTTTTCTTCATTGTGTTCCTCACAATCTAGGATGTCCTCTTCAACTCCCACTTCCACTGAGTAAAGTTATATGGAGAGACAGTAAAGAAAAGTAATTATAGTGTGGTTTCCACTGTTAAACACAACTGAGATCAAATAAATGTTCTTCGTTATTATCTTCTTTTCACCCTGAAGGCAAAATTACCAAAGGGCTCTAACTGTTCCTGAAAGCATGACTTGGGACAAGTAATCACCTCTCTCTCTCTCTCTCTCTCTCTCTATATATATATATATATATATGTGTGTGTGTGTGTGTGTGTGTATATACACATATATATATATATAAGTGTCTTGGAGAATAACTTTGGCAATTTATAAGATTGTAGAGAAGATTAATGAGCTATTTCATGTAAGCCTCTTTGTATAGTGTCTGACACATGCAAGTTCTCTGTAGAAGTCAACCATTAATAACATTGCTATCATTATTTACTATGAAGCCCTAAAGAATATCATCTTCATTTATGATACTCAACTCATCTTTTCTTGTCTCAGAATGATTCATGCACTGCTTCAGTTAGCTAAAGCTATTGAAATGCAGATGTTGAAATAAAATGGGTTGGCTTTTACGATAGGGATTTATTAACTTACAAGCTTACAGTTCTGAGGCTGTGAAAATGGCCAAATCAAGGCATCAACAGGCAATACTTTCTCCCCGAAGACCAGCTACCAGTGATCCTGAGCTTTTCTGTCAGATGACAAGGCACATGGCCACATCTGCTCTCTCCCATCTCTTCTGAGCCTCATTGCTCTCAGCTTATTGCTTCAGTGGCTTCCTTCCTCTTTCTGTGGCTTTCTCTCTTTCTCAGCTTCTGTGTCCTCTCTCACCTTCTGTGGCTTTTTTGTCTGTGTCTGTCTCTCTGTCTTTCATCCTCTTATAAAAGACTCTAGTACAAGGATTAAGACTCACCAGGGGCATGCCTCAACTGAAATAACATAATCAAAACATCCCACCCACAATAGGTCTGTACCCATGGGACTGGATTAGCTTTCAGAACATGATTTTTTTGTTCTTTCTTACATACAGCTTCAAACTATCATATGTACCTAGATCAAGAAGAATGGCAGTGAGACTAAGGAGTCTGAATTTTTTTTATTTTATGGTACTCACCATGTGCTTTTCCAGTTGAGAGAAAAAACCTGAACATCATCGGCCTTCTTGAACCAAGGTATCTTTTCCTGGCTGCCTTAGATTGGACATTTTTATAGCCTCGCTTTAATTTGGACATTTTCATAGCTTTGGAACTATAAACTTGTAACTTAATAAATTCCCCTTTTTAAAAGCCATTCTGTTTCTGGTATATCGCGTTATGACAGCTAGCAAACTAGAGCACTATGTTTCTTCTTTTCTTCTTTCAAGTTAGACGTATCCATGGACTGACCTCTAGAACATGGAATGTGAACAGAGCTGTTATATGCCACACCTGTGCCACAAAATCTCCCACCTGTGATTTTCTGTGTTTATCCAGCATGATGATAATTCTTAGACCAAGCATGTGAACTTGTTAAAAATGGAAAAGTATTGGAGATGACAGATCTGCTATTAGCCTGGATCCCAGAATAAGTGCAGATAGCACACACACCACTTGTCAGCCTCGGACTTTCATTTGGACTCACAGGGGTCCATTACAGGAATGAGAGTGAAAATTCTACCATTTTTACCACTGAAATTATAGGATTCAATGTCCTTAACTAATCTCTAAAGGACCTTCACCAGTCCTGACCACAGAAGATAAGGACTTAGCTTAAATGTTATTCAGAAAGCAATTTCATGAAAGTGACGAGAAGACATCTACATTTTTGCAAGTCAAAGAGTGATTGGGAAGCGTAGAAATGGAGGTAATGGATGCAAAAATTTTTGAGAAAATTTCATGCTGAATAGATAGTAAGAATAGCACAATTACCTGACTAGACTACAGGATTGAATTTTTTTATGAGGCTGTAGAAAATTGACAATATCTGAACACTGGATGGGAGGAGAGAACCAACTAAGATAGAAAGATTGAAAATGCAGGAGGAAAAAAGATTGACAAAGCAAGGCCATAAATGGAAGGAAGAGAAGATTGAGAGGGTGGTGGTGCATTTAATCTTTTAAAAGGAGCGAGGCCCTTCTTATTCTTTAATAGGATCAGAATTTACTGTGTAAATAAGTGTTGCATATGCAGAATTCATTCTAGCATGTAAAAATGCCAAGCTATCTTATGGCTTCCTGTATCTTCTATACAAATAATAACCATAGAAAGAAGACTGTGTGTGCTATTGATGCACTGGAACATCTGCAGGATAATGAAAATACAGTATCCACTCCTTCCCTAAAGTCTATTAAAATCTATTTATATAGAACAATTTGAAAGAAGTTTCTTTGGAATTCCTTAGTCATTCTACAAATATTTTTTGAGTGTCTACCAGGTGCCAGGAAGCATGCTAGGTGCAAGGAACTCAGTGAGGAAAGGAAAGCAGCAAATGAGTAAACAAGCAAATAATTGAACATTATAAGTACTATGAATGAAATTATCAAGTAAGTTAAAGAAACACTAAGAGAGGCTATACTGAGGAAGATAATCTTTCAGTTTAACCATTATCCTGTAGCAAAAATATTCTACTTGTAAAGTCGTAGTCATGAAGGGGTATAAGGAAGCTGTAATCATTTCAATGATTTGTCTTGACTTCTACAGTTTGGTTGCCCATCCAAATTTCTGATGATATCTTTAAAGCAAATTTTATTTCCGTTGTACCATATTTGAACCTATATATTTCAGAAAATGAAAAATGGCTAATAAGTTACCTTAACAGTCCTTATTTCACATTCCATTCCATTCATACAAGTTAATAGCTTTATTTTAAGAATTTTGCTTGGATAGCATGTATTAAAATTGTATGCATGTACATGCATATATATGCATATATAATATAAACATGAATATATATATCCATGCTCAATGAATATAAAAATTATGTAACAACCACATTATTTAGACTGTAATTAGCACCTTTTGTTTATTTTTGTATAAACATTTCAAGAATGTGTACTGACAATAACTCATTTTTTAGTATGTTGCTCTCAATATGAGTTTCTGAGAAAATTCTTTACAGAGCCAGTTTCACAATATATTTTTCACTTCATTTGCTGAAATAAATTATAAGAGATAAATCACAACGGACAGAAAATGTGAAATAAATATTATTCTATGTGTGACTGATTTACTTTTTATCTCTAGAAGCACTATTTTTCCTTTATCTTCTGTGAAGCTTTAGTCAAATGGTCAGTAATATAAAGTGTTTATGGTTTTCTGGATTGGAATTACAGTTTCTTGACCTATGTGATTCATGCTAGATCCTTGTCACAGTTTCTCATTTTAATGAATAGAGAAAACTTTTGAAGATGCTTAGATTCTGATTTCTATTTCACAGTGGAACCTCAGAGAGTTTGTAAAAACCTTTTCTCTCCCAAACATAACCACAATTTCACACAGATTGTATTCATTTCCATAAAGGAATAGAGCATATTTCAAAGTAGCACTCTGATTTTCAAAGGAATAAAGCATAATGAATTATTTTCAGGATATCTCCAATTTGTAATATCACAAAATTTACCTTCTTTACCCAGTCTTCCAATATAATACACAAAGAATTGAACATGTAAACAACTTCATCAGCTTTTTTATTTTTCCTACAAGAAACTTCTCCCTGATTTTGAAATACTATATTTGAAGCAGACAGATTACATAAGATTTATTTGCCTTCACAATGCTTACTATTTTCATTTTAACATGAGTTCTTAAAATAACATTATTTCATTCTGTTATTCTGTTTCCTTCAGTATTAATTATATAGTCACAAATGAGCTATATAAGAAAAAATGGACTTAAATGAAGAATTTTATCAAATCTTAGGCCATAAAAATTACTTTAATTTTCAACATATTTTGCTTTTTCTATGTGAAATATTACCCTATGAAAGTACTGTTTGGACAAAAAAAGAATGATTAATGGTAGAAGATGGAAGGGAGTCAGATATTTCAATTAAATAGTAGGTTTTTACTTGTAATGCCTTAAATAAAATTATTTTGCTTCAATTATTAGTACTCAGATTGGAATGTATTTTAGTGGAATTTTAAACAAACCTAGTTGAAAAACTGTTAATATCAAGAACGAAGCATAACCAAAACCAAGTGCGTTCTGAACACAATTAGAAATCCTTCAAATCAGAGAGAACATGGGTAAGCTCTGACTAATGGAGCTAAGGGGTCAGTACACATATAGCCCTAAAAATGAATGTGGAGCTGCCTTATTGGAACTTTCAAGGTCAAAACAGAATTTGAACTGGGGATTATCATACACACACAGTGAAATGTTCTTTCATCAGGCTTTCCCTATTCCCTGATATTCTGTTAGAGTCACAAAGCATTTCATCACCTGGGCAGCGTGACGGTGGCTCAGTGGCAGAGTTCTCGCCTGCCATGCCAGAGACCTCAGTTCGTTTCCTGGTGCCTGCCCATGCAAAATATAAATAAGTAAATAAATAAATAACATTTCATTAACTATCCAATGTAAAATAAATAAAATGCATAGTTTAAAATAAAATATCAGTGGTTCAGTGGTAGGATGCGCCCTTTCATGTGGGTTGGAGTTCCAGACCATGAACTCCTCCAAAAAAAATAATAAAAATAAAATAAATAAAATAAAACATTAAAAGCCTTTGAAATTCTTCCTTGCATCCCTATGAAATTATGGTAGACTGGATGGGGGTTCAGAATAGACTCACCTCCCTCACCTCCAGATCCCCCTCCCTGCTCCTTGGCTTGGGACTGGGTCATGTGACTTGCTTCAATCAAAAGGATATTAGCAAATTTGAAATGAGGTTGCACGGTGAGGCTTGTTCCCTTGCACTTTTGCCATCTCTGTGAAAGGAAGAGAGCGTGCTGGTTCCAGATGAGTGAGACATTTGCAGCAGACTTCACCCCAATTCATAGCCTCAAGCCAAGTCCAGGCAAGCTCAGCCTAATCTACTGAACCCTAACCAACCTGCAGGCAGTAAGTGAGAGATAAATTATTTATTTTGTGAAATACTGAGATTTTTGTGGTAACTTCTTATGTAGCAATAGCTATCTAATACAAGGACGTTAGGGAAAAAAATGACTGAGCCAGTAATTTTAAAAGGGAAGAAAATAAACAAACCTAATTATCACTGATATTCTAACATCAGAAATTTTCTTTCAAGTTACCCATATGAATATTTTTGTTTCTTATATACGCTACCATCTCTATGAATCAGAGTAATGTTGTTCTGTATGTTAACGCTGATCCTCACAGAAATACTTCTTAAGGAATGGCATCACTCCCATTTTATAAAGGAGGAAACTATCTCAGAAAATTAAATAAATTGCCTTTATGCATGCAGGTGCCATGAGGCAGAACTGCTGCCTCAACTGATCTGTATTCCAATGGGAATGTATGTCAAGAAGGTGAAAAACCAAGTAATATATGATAGTGAGGAAAAAAGAATATTTCTAGATAATAATTTTTAAAGAGTACAGCCCAAATGTGCCACTGTAATCCAGCATTTAACTTATCATCAAGGTTAAAAAAAAAGAAGTGTTCATCATGTAATCATTGTTCATGCTATTCTTTCTAGGATCTTTTGCTTTCAGATAAAGAGAATCATGCAGTGTATAGCAAGAAAAATGATATTTTTGCAAAGATACATAAGGGACTATGCTGCGATTTCATTCTCTTTCATGGTGTATCTACTTCCATCTGCAGTTTTGCCCCTTGTTCCCAACTGGCTAATCTGTCCTGAATCTTCTAGTTTAAATTCTGGAAGAATATATACTTAGTGGCTTAGACAATTATTACTGCAGAGATTAGAGTCATTATACTAAGCTATTTTATAAATGGGTTCCCATTGGGTCAAATCATGTCCAGTTAATGGCATATTTAAATCAAGAGGATGCAGTGTGTATGGCAACCTGGGGGGCAACTTGGGTGCAGCAGATATCATCCAGCATATCTAGTATGGAGAGTTTATGGCTGTTAAGAGCAGATCAACCTGAGGAAGTGACATTTATCCCCTTGCACCATGAACTGGGGCCAAAGTTAGTTCATTTTATATTTGGTGCAGTCTATATTTCTAAATAATGAACAGCACGGAGAAAGTTTTTTAATTTTTTTAAAATTAATTCTAATTAATTATAGAGAATACAAGCCATACGTAGATCATAAGAGGTCTTACAAAATTTGGATTTAAAAACAAAACATTCGCTGCCCAATTAAGATTTGAAACAGCTTCCAAAACATAATATTTTTCTCAGAATCAGGATATTTTCAACCACTATACAGAACTAATCACTTTGATGGGCAGAGTAGCCCATTTTTTAGGGAAGAGACTTTGAACAGCAACAATGCCAATGATTGTGCCACCTGTTACCTTAAGCCTTCCTCAGATACTCAAAGATTAATTTACCACCAGAACAACTGACAAGCATCCATTTACTGAATAACGATTTTCTAAATTCATAATTTATCATGTAATGTGATGTCACTAATTAGGTGAAGCTATGATTTACAAGGATATGATTCTTTTCAGCTAATCACTGCCATTGCTTTGAGCAGTTGGAAGGGAAATGAGCATTTCCCTGTACAATGCGTCATGGAGTTTAGAGACTGGAGAAAAAGAAAGGCAGGATCACATCGTTCCTTCCTATCATCATACCCATTGCATTATAAAGGAATTATCTATAAATATGAGACTGCGAGGAATATTAAGGGGAATATAAATGGAACCTGTATGGGTGTTAGGAGAGAGTACATAAACATTATGAAATACGCTCTAAGAAGGCATGATATATAAAAGGAAAAATAATAAAACAAAGGATCCTGTGAAAATCCAATTCAGGAAAGGAATCGGAGTGGTATTTTATCTAAAAGAGTTTTAATATATCCATAGCCCATGGTTCATCATATTCATACAGTACCTTTTAAAATCCAAGCGAAAATGCAGTAGGCTAAAAAATCTAATAACCAGTGTTATAAAAGTAAATCTCAACCCAGACTGAGGTTGGCCTTTGCATAGTGGAAAAGTTCTGACTTTTACAAAGTTTTTTGTATTGTTTTGTTTTAATGTACTAGTTTCTTGAGAGAATAAAATAAAAATGATACCACATCCAAAAAGCATACACTGAGCTTATGCTCCAGTCATCATAGGAAGAAAATATTAGTACTGATACTGCTCTCTGATAAAACAGAAAAGCATTACTAAAAGATGCTTGAAAGCATTTTAAAAACCAAATGAAAAAATGTGATTGGTAAGCATAACAAGCTTTCTTATTTCATTTACATATACCAATTCACCATCGAAGAGACTTCATATTTTCCCCAATAGATTAGTTTTGGGGGGCTAAGTTAAGATTTATGTCTATGGACATTTCCTTAATATTAAATTCAAAATCCATGGCATTAATATCAATGTATAGATTAGGGTAGGTGACAATTATTTAATCCAATCTAAATTATATTATTACATTAATTTGATACTTTAGAGCTAGACTTTATATATTCTTAATGGCATTACACAGTGGAATAATTGGTAATTGTGTTCCTGCTTCATGGGATTTTAATATGATTCCTAATTGGACCTGACCTTTATATTGGTGGTTCTTATTCTTTTCCAGCCCATGAACACTTACACTTTCAATATGTATAATTAGTCCCATATATGTAGGAAACATACTATACATCAATATTTTAAAAAGCTTTGCTGGCTATATGTATTTACCTTTTATATTGTGTAGTTAGTATTCAGAAAACAATAGGTTTATTTTTCCCCAGTTCCATACCACACCAATAAACTGCACAAGTGGAACATATCACTAATATTCTGGTACTCCTCTGTTTCCTCTAAGGAGAGGGTTTAACTTCACAATTGAAAATCATTGCTCGGGGCAACGTATGACGTTACTGCTCCAGCTAACTGAGGTACACCTCTGCATATCACTTTTAGATTCTTGGCATTTAAAGTCAAATTAAATAGCACTACTGAATCAATTAATCCAAATTGTTTTTGGGTGCATCCACTGTGATAAGTTCCATCAAGAAAACAAAGCAGTACAGGGAAGTGCACCATTCTCTGAATCTGGTAAGGAAGACAAGGTGACTAAATAAATGATTAAGGTAAATACAATACATTTTACAAGAAAAGTATTGAGAAGATATTTTAGAGCTAAAGTTGGAAGTCCTTACCTCTGCTAAGGTGGAAAGGTAAGATTTTGGGGAAGCTTCACAAGAAAAGATGACAATTACAGCTGACTTGGGAAAGATGATTGGAGCTTAGCAGGAAAATAAGAAGTAAGAATGCACAAATTCTGAACATAGAGAGCAGCTTACGGAAAGCACAAAGACAGTATAGCATAGGCAATAAAAGAATAGACTTCGGAAGAAAAGATTTCAATTTTTTTAATCTCATCTCATCCACTTACTCTTTCTGCCACATTGGGCAGCTTATGTTGCCTCTCAAAGCCTCTATTTTTTTTTTTTCATTTCTAAAATGGGGATAATGATTATGTGTTCCTCTTAAAGTTGAGCAAAGATTAAATGAGATGAAAATGTAATATATTTTATAAATTCCCTGTTATGTATCTAGTCTCCAAATACTTCTTCCATCCCTGAAGAGGTACTGAAGAGGGTAATGGAACTGGAAAGCTACAGGATAGTTCAGTACAGTGTGGGTGCTATGAGAAATGAGCACCAGATTGCTAACAGACATTTCAATGTCTGGTAACTGATGGTGATGCCTATGAAAGCCTTCAAGCAGGGCAGAGTTGAAGTCAGAATTTTGTTCTTGAAACCTAATGCTGCTGGTGGTGTAAAAAAATGAGCACAGAGGTGGGTGAGTAAAGGTAAAGCTACCACTGAAATAAGAGAGAAATGAAGGCAGTTGAACAAAAGAGATACACACAAGGGTAGAGTGAAACAGCATCATCACAGGACTTAGTAAATGACTGCATAGAGGCAGGGAAAGGATAAGAGGGGAATAGGTAGAGGAAGGAGTCCAGAAGAATGTCCAATGTCTGAATGTAGCAGCTCAGTAAAACAGGAGACATAATTACACAAGATAGAATATAATAATCTGCAAACTGTTATTTGGCTCTGACTACCAAGCTGGACCATCCAGAGCTAGAGCAGTAAGAGGGATGGCCTTAGAGGAGAAGAGAGTTCTGAGTTGAATTTGACCTATAAATTACAAGCAAACTCTGATCACTAAAATGCAGTCCTAAGATAAATTCACAAGGTAAATGTGCTGGGCTGAGGTGACACAACTGTGTACTAGAATATTTCTTTGTGCATTCCTTGATGTGATTGTTTGTATACTTTATTTATGTTGCACTTCATTCCATAAAGGACTGAAGGCACTTAGTGGCTCCTACGTACTAAACCATAGTTAGAAAAAGTTAATGGTAACTTAACATACCGGGAGGAATGGCTGCATTAAAACACAAGTTCAAATGATACTGCATAGCAGTACATAAGTTTGCTGACAGTTGGGAAAAGGCATGTTTTGTGCAAGTCATTTTGAGCAAAGATACTCAGTAACTAGGAAGAAACAAAGCAGAGCTTGAAACAAGTATCAGACCTTGAAATAAAATGTTTACTTAGTCATTGAATTATAACTCAAATTGGAAAACTAAATCTATTATTAAAAGCAAAATTACAGTCACATTATTCTCCCAAGTGTTATATTTAAGAGGACAGCACACATTAAACCACCTTCTAAAAGAAGTCGTGATTATTGCTTTTGCTGTTATTTCAGGTTAAACATAACTATATTTTCACTAATGGAGACCTCACATGAAATTATTGTACTTGTAAGAAATTAAATGTTAACTGATCAAATAAACATGAAATGCAGCCAATAGCAATGAACCTAATACGATTTTAGATGGCATCATGAAAAGTAGATGAGTGGTGGGCTCAGGTCATGTAATATGATAAATTAAGAAAGAATTAGAGATATTGCACGTAGGCAGAAAAGACTGATAGTGGGACTGATAGTTGTCCTAAAGATAATTTAATCTGAAGCCAGGATTAGACACTTTATACGACCTCAAGGAGTAAAATGATTTTGTGATTGGAAGTTATAGATTGGTTTGTTTCAACAAAATATGTATGAGAAGCTTTAAAAAATTCTGCTTACGAATGGAATGATTTTCATGCTGTTATATTATTTCTCCATGTCTGAAAGTTCAAGGAGAGCTGAATGACCACCATTGCTGGGTTTTGTAGAGGGAATACATTCCAATTTAAACCAAGGGGCTCTACCACTTACCAGCAATGATACCTCAGGATGCTACATTCTTTTTGAGCTTCATTTACCATAATCCCATAATTTACCATAATATCACATATCCATATCCTGCACAGTAACTGTAAAGAATATATTTCATTAAGAATTATAATATGCCTAGCACATAATGAGCACTTAAAAAATAGTGGAATATGACTCTGAACAATTTAACTGGATTTATGACACGCACCAGTTAAAAGATAATTCAAGGTACAAAGTAATCAGGTTTAAAAGTATAAATTGAAGGGCGGGCCACAGTGGCTCAGCAGGCAAGAATGTTTGCCTGCCATGACAGATGACCCGGGTTCGATTCCCGGTGCCTGCCCACGTAAAAGAAAAAAAGTATATATTGAAACAATTGCGGAGACTTTGGTTGAACAAGAAGGTGGCATAAGACTTTCCATGGGACTGTGCTGCACAGAATCTTTGAATGATTAGCAGAAACTAGAAGGACCATCTTCCTTAGAACTCTAGAAAACAGGTTAAGGGCTGCAGTAACTGAACAAGTGCCAATTTAAGAACACTTAGCTATGCTTTTAGGTTGCATATATGTTACTAGAACAAAATAAAAATAAACATATGATTATACACACAGTGAATCCTATTGTAAACAAAGGACTACACTTAATAATACAATTATAAAAATGTTCTTTCATGAATTGCAACAAATGTACCACACACATTGCAAAGTGTTAATAGGGTACCATATTGGAAAAAAATAGACCCTAATGTAAACTAATATTATATTTATAATATTTTTTCATCAGTCATAACAAAGATACCGCACTAATGCAAAGTGTTAATAATAAGAGGTAGGTATAGGAAACATTGCATTTTTACGTGATTTTTCTATAATTCAATAACTTCTCTAATTTAGAAAATAAAATAAATAAACTAAGAATAGAGAAAAATTGTGGGAAGATGGAAGAGTAGGAAGCTCCAGAATTGTCTTTCCATCAGAACAACCATTAAACAGGCACGAGCTGTTCGAAACAACTATTTCAAAACTTCAGAGTCAAATGCTGTATAGCAAAACATGGGAGGAAGAGACTGGTAAATTATAGTAAAGCCTAAGAAGGAAATTGCTTTCTCTGTACAGTGGTGACTGGTGCCCATCCACTCTCTCAGCAGCCTGAAATGGGGTTCAGAGCTTGCTGGTGACAGAAAACATCTCAAAAGCCCATTTCCACAAGATCAGGGGGTGGCAGAGCTGATTAGTGACTTCAGATCACTGGGGATCTGGCTCTGAGGGAGGTCATTCTTCCAATCCACCCTGAACAAAGGCAGCCAAGGGGACTGAAAGGCACTACACTTCTGTAGATCTGCAGGGGTCAGTTCAAGGGCTGCATTTGATGGGCTGATCAAGGAAGTATAGCTTTGGGGAGCTGTGGAAGAAGTTCCTGTTGCCATTCTTAATCTCCTCCTCAGAGCACTTTGGAGCTTGTCTATGTCTCCTTCATGTATCCTTGGCCTTGTCCTGGATGGGAAAGACTGACTTGGGAAAGACTGAGTTAAGAAACTCCTCTCTAACATGCCCCAACTCTCACAGAATTTGCCTTCCAGGCAACAAAACCAGTGTAAGAAATTTATTGAGATGGATGTCTTGGGCAAAGGATTACCTACTTTAAACACAGGGAAAGGAAAATTATAGACCCATATCTCTTATGAACATAGATTCATAAATGTTCAACAAAATAATAGCAAACCAAGTCCAATAGCACATTAAAAGAATTATACACCCATGTTAATGTGGGATTTATCCCTGGTATGCAAGGATGGTTCAACGTAAAAAAATCAATTAATGTAAACACCATATTAACAGAATGAAGAATAAAAAACACATGATCACCTCCATTGATGCAGAAAAGATATTTGACCAATCCAGCATCTGCAAATACAGGTATTTGCAAACAGAAGCAAAGAGAGAAGAGAATAAATAAGTGTATAAGCAAAAGAAAAAGAAACATAACTGCATTAGTCAGTGTTTTTTAGAGAAACAGAACCAACAGGAAATATCTGTAAATATAAGATTTATAATGGTTTTGCACACTACTGTGGGAATGGAAGAGTCCAAAATCTGTAGGACAGGCTGTGAAGCTGGCAGCTCCAATGAGGTGTCTCAATGAATTCCATAGAAGAGGCTTGTTGGCTGATGCAATGAAAAAGCCTCTCCTCTTCTTTAAAAATTTTCATTTGATTGGATTATTTTGTTAATGGGAGACACACTTTAGTTGATCACAGATATAATCAGCCACAGATGCAATCAACTGACTGATGATTTAACACACCAGTCTTCTGGTTTATCAAGCAGCCACGAAATATCCTTGTAGCAACATTCGGATGGGTGCTTGCCTGATCAGTCAACTGGACATCATCACTTGGTCAAGCTGACACCAGATCCTAACCATCACAAAAGTGCAGCATGGGAAACCTATATAATCCAAGGAAGAGAATTCACATTCCTATGAAGCCTCTACATTATAGAGAAACTTACAAAGAAGATAAATTAAACAAGACAAGACATAAAAAAATATATAAGTAAAAGCAGAAAAATGAAATGAAAATCAGATTACAGGGTTACAGGGAAAATTAAGAATCATTATAATACATATAAATAAATTGGGTTTTCGAAGTGTGCCCCTAAAATTTCCTGATTAATCACAAAACAAGTCCCATTCCCTCCCCCTATACCGTAGTTTCCAGATAGAGACCAGTAAAAACAGAAGAGATAAAAGCTAGGTGAAATTAATGATGCAGAGGTGCAGAAGATATTCCATCCATGAAATAGGGACCAGAAAATAGGACTGTTTGGAAAAAAGACAGAGGTCTGGAAATTTTTAAATATGGATCAGAAATAAAGATTCAACAAAAGATTGGGAGGGTAAAGTTGAGGAACACTCCCACGAAGTATAAACAAAAGATGAGAAATTTTAAAAATTAGAAAGACTCAATCTAGTGTTGAAACATCCAGAAAATGTTAGAGAAAAATATATAGTT
Source organism: Myrmecophaga tridactyla (assembly GCA_004026745.1). Lineage (NCBI taxonomy): Eukaryota > Metazoa > Chordata > Mammalia > Pilosa > Myrmecophagidae > Myrmecophaga > Myrmecophaga tridactyla. Next base: position 74,263 of record PVIY010006761.1, read on the forward strand.
GAGCAAACTGTCACAGAAATGATTCATGAAAGCTCATCAAACTGAATAATATGGGATTTCAGAAGATAAGTCCCCACCAAGTTGTCAGCAAAATGAATGGAAAAAAAGACTTACAATTAAGCAAGAGTATTATAGAATTTTAGATTCCCTAGAATAAAGCAAAGATCTTAATTGCTTCAGGAAAGTGAAAGGGGAAAACAGGTAACCAAGAAAGTTATATCTCTATTCAGATAGAGAATTTTAATGGACTTTATGTCAGAATCATTGCAATATACAGCAGTAAAGTATTACCTTTAAAATTGTGAGGAAAGAAATGATTCCAACCTAGAATTTTCTACCCAGACATTCAATCAAAATAAAGGTTGAACAAAGACACTTTCTAATATGTTGGTTCTCCAAAAATTTCCCTTCAATTCACTCCTAACAAAAACTCTTTGAAGGATTTGCCGCAGTTATTAAACCAAGAAAGAAGAAGACACATGATGCAGAAAATAGGGGATCCAATCTAGGAGATGCACAAAGGAAACTGACAGGTAATGGCGAAGGAAAATGCTAAAACCACAGGTGTTAAGTAGGTCTAGAGATGAGTCAGTTCAGATAGAAGCAAGAGGGTGATGGAGGCTGATGTCTGCCAGGAGAGAGCTCTCCAGGGAAATAATGATAATGACAGAATAAAGGATGTGTTTCTATGTTCTTCCTAGATCATCAGTAATGTCAAAGTTTGGTGATTAATGAATTATATAGGAAACATAGAGACTACTAAAATCGAGGCATTCATTGACCACAGGGCAAATAAAATGTCGTAGGAGAAAGGATATTGCAATCGTAGTACATAGGTCCCTTACTGGGATGCTATTTGCAGTGTTGTAAATTCTTTCACAGTAAAAACTGACAGTCAAAAAGAATGATGTACAGTTATCCCTTCCATACTGTGACCTTCCCCATAGCGGTTTCAATATATCGCCGGTCAGTGTAAGAAACTAAATAGAAATTTGGGGGGAGTTTTATGGAAGCGCAAATGACACGCAAAGGCCAGCAGTCAACACGAAAAGGCAAGTCTTTTAAAAGTTCAGTAACTTATAAATGCATAAAATGTATGTTATGTATAATATTACCTGTACAGTATATATTTTACTATTTGATAACATAATTGAACTACCTTTTTTTTTCTTTCTTGAAATTAAATTTGTAGTAAAAAAACTGAGGTTCTGCACACTGGTTCGGGATGCCAAGCGAGCTTACAGCACTCTCTCACGTGACATCTCATGATGAGCTTACAGTGATCTTTGCATCTTGAGTTTTTTCTACCGTTTAAATGCCATAAACTCTATTAAAATCATAGGTCCCAAGTGTAATGTTTCTAGTGGTTTGGCAAGTGCTCCCTAGAAACAGAAAAGTGATGAACTTAAAGGAAAAAGTAGAATCGTTAGCTTTACTTCCTTTAGGCAAAGCGGCTGCTATGGTCTTAATGAGTTGACCTTAAGGCATAGCAAGAAAAAAGAGAAGGAAATCTGCGAAACCCGTGCTGCAGCTACACCAACAACTGCAAAGCATTTGCATGAATCATGAAATTAGCATCTCTCTCTCTCTTAGAAAGTGCAACCTTCTTTTGGGTGCAGCATAGTTATAAAACAGGCATTCCAGTAAAGTCTGGCATCATATGAAAAAAGGCTAAGTCCTTACGTGATTCCCTAAAGGGAAATGAAGGTGAAGGGTTTACTCCTATGGATCTTTTGTTGTTGTTGTTGTTGTTACCCCTATGGATTTTGAGGCCGCAAAAACTGGTTTGAAAATTTTAAAACAAGGTTTAGAGTACGCAATGTAAAAGTAAGGGGAGAGGCAGCGACTGTAATCAAAAGGCAGCTACGGAGTTCCTAAACCCCTGAAAAAATATTTATGTGGATTTTCCAAATGGCGTAGGGACTGAGCTCCTAACCCCCGCTATGTGAAAGGGATAACGTGATTGCATTAGAAATCAGAGGGGAGGAAGCGCGCTTACCTTAAAGTGAGGTAAATATGTATCTTCCATAATAGGATGTTATTAACCAATATCTAAAACAGGAAATAATGATGTATGAATGTCGTTTATGAATATGAAGACATATATCATTAGAAGCAATATGTTAGAAAATGACCATGATGGATTAAGGAGCTCTATAAAGGAGGGCAATGAAAGCTACTATGCTTTCACTGTAAGCAAACTATTTGATTTTTTTAATTATATAATTTATGTGTTTAACTTTGATTTAAAAAAGTAAAAAAACGATTCTTCAAAATTCCAGGAAGAAATAAAGCAGAACCAAATAGTAGAAGAAAGACTAAAATCTGCAAAGGATTAAGGAAAGAAATTGTGACCTGCCCAGTATAAAATCCAAGTCCTGATGATCCCATTTAAGCAAGCAACAGGCATCGTAAACACACCAGCCCCACAAGGAATTCATCTCAGATGTGACCTCTTTTAAAAAATGAATTAAGGTAAAAGAATACGAACATAGAATTGAGCCAATCAAAAGAGGAATGTAAAAAGAAAAATTGTGGGACCTGTGTTTACAGAACAGAATGCAAATGTTATAAAATTTGACAATTCAAAAGCAATTTAAAAAAAATAGGAGTTGTGGAAAGAAGAGGTGGAAGAATATGTAAGAGTAGTAAACCACTATCTTTCAAATCAGTGAGTCAGTCTGTCTAAAATTTATTTATTTATTTATTTATTTTTACATGGGCAGGCACCAGGAATCTAACCCGGGTCCTCGGGCACAGCAGGCAAGCGTTCTTACCTGCTGAGCCACCGTGGCCCACCCTCTGTCTAAAATTTAAATGTGCATGTCAAGAAATAAAACACAATCATTTCAACCTATTAGGCTTTCTCATAAATTTTCCATAAATATAGAGTTCTATTTTTTTAAAAATCACAATAGTTACAATTTCTCCAATTTATTTAATTTAAAAAACTAAGGGAAGAATAAATTGAATGATCTCATTAAAATTTGCATGCATAGTATGATTCCACTTACAATTTTTTCTGTCAGCCCATCATTTGAGCTATTTAGTCTTCTAAGTAAATATACAGAGACATCTGAATGTTAAGTTAATGATAACAATGGTTATTTCGGGAATGTTGCTTATTTCTTTACTTGTATTCTATTATTGTTTGAATTCTTTATAATGAGGCAGAATCATATGTTTTTATTTTTAAAAAAAAAGATAAGGAAAAGGAAAAACTAGTTACCAAAAACTTTGCTGGAGGAAAAGAGAGAAAACACAAATACCCATTAATTTCCACTAAGACAGCTCTTGTCCAAGTTTTTTGCTACACTGGTTGGCAGAAGTTTTCCAAAATATCTGTAATCAATTGCTATCTTCTCTGGTTAGTGTGAGTAAGGTCTCCTTAGGTGGTTATCTTCAATTTTACCACTTTGTCCTCCCTCTGCATCGGGGACAATGGAGGGTCTGGATCCCTTCCTCTCTACACAATATGGGGGCTCTGCTTAAGTCTCTGAGAACATCAAGCCTGTCTACCCTCTTTGAACTCCATCTTCTCACGATGTCTGAACCTAATCTACTACTTGCTTGGTTCCTAGGTTTACCACATAAAGCCAAATCTACCTCAGCGCCCACAGCCTTCAAGGATTAAAATTCGCCCACTCCCACAATTGACTACAATATTTATGCAGAAAAGTCCCTTTTTACCTCTTCCAACCCAAAGCATTTTTGCTCTAGCCTTTTCTGAATGGCTGCCTCCCGCCCCGCAGCCCACTCTTGCCATATTGACCAGCCAGTCAGCTTCCAGGGGTGTCCTTAGGGGTCCTTTGCTTGGAAGAGCAGTTGTGATCACCTTCTCAGCTTGTTCCATACATTACTCTGGTGCTTATCCTCTGCTGTGTGCTAGTGAAGGGGGACAGCCCCTTCACCACAGGGAGGTGGGTCTCTGTGGTGTACAGTACAGAGGAATGGAGAGGGTGAGGGAAGCAATCCATGAAGGGTTTGTGGGTCAAAATTCAAATGTGATGTTATTCACAAAGCATCTGAGGAATCAATAATCAAAGAGGTGTGAAAGGCAGTAGCCAAGGCAATGATGGAACCGGTGAAACGATCAAAGCAAAAAAGGCACGAACCGAAGATAGTGGAGAGTCAGTACCAAAAGATCTGGTAAGACAATATGAGAGAGGATTTCTAGAGGGGTTAAGAATCTAGATGGACTAGGGGATTGCCGTTAAGCAAGTCTATCCTTAAGTTAAGTCTGTATTCATAGGAATAGAGAATCCTTAAAAAGGTATAAGGCTGACCTCTTAAACCAGCTGAAAGTATGGCTCAGGAGCCCTGGGTCTTGCTGTTTATTCTTGAGTTGTTGGGATTCAGGATTCTTGTCCAGAGAAAACTTAACCTTAAAACAAGTCTGATGTCTGGTGCAACTTATAAAATACACACACACACACAGAACTTATGGAGAGAAGCATATTGGAATAAGCATTATATTGTTTACCTCTAGTACTTGAAGTCTCAGGGTCCCTTACAATCCTAGATGCGTCAGCTGAAGATCTAATTCCATGAACGTGCCTCATTTAACAATGCTTTTTCGACTGGTTCTATTGCATCCTATTGCATCCCTCATCATTTAACAAGGCAAAATTTTTCATTGTGTGCATTTTATATTTGCATAAAAGTCATGATTTTATCATTCAAAAATCAAACTTCACTGGTTTTTTGGAGATTCAGCCGGGATGCTCTAATGGATTTAACTGATAAGCCAAGTAAACTTGTGCAAAGAAAGTGCACGCATGCCAAAACCAACATGTTTTTCTTGCCTCCCATAGTGAAACCCAAAACCCCAGAGAGTAATAGAACTTGGGTTTTCTTTTTAAATTTTTTTAAATAGTAATTTGTCTCTCTAGTCTTTTGTGTTTTTTAAACTGGGATTTGTGTTTTTATTTATGCTTTTGGGTCACACATGAGTGATGTTATTCTCCATTGGTCAATAATTGAGAATTTGGTTTTACAAATGACCATTTGGTCATCTGTCATGGGTAGATGATGGAAATAGTTTTCCTCAGAATGAGAGATAATAGAGAAATCAAGTTTGCTAGTCATTTTGTTTGTTTGTCTATTGTGAACTCAATTAAAAATTTACGTTCACTGGGAGGGAGAACAATTGTTGAAAATCTAGACCGTTGGACTTTGTGAGTCTATGTTTATGTTTGATTTATGGCTAAAGTTGTAGAACTGAAAATTGTAAGATCCTTTCTGTAATTCAGAACAACTTTTACATCACATTTTGCAGTATAAAATGTTTTCAAATACCTGGAGGGTATCAGTGAAGTAGATTATTTACAATGTCTCTTAAACTAAAGGATGTCTTTTGCAACTATTTTATAGATTAAATAAATGCTTATATAAATGAAATATATCAAATTTTAATAGAAAAATACAGGAAATTATCGAACACATTAAGTGTAATGGACTTTTTAAAATGTTTTTTTATTGTGAAATATATATACAAAAAAGCAGCAAATTTCCAAGTACATTTTAATAAGTAACTCAAGAACAGATTTTAAAGTTTGATATGGGTTATAGTTTAAGTGTAATGAACTTTTAAGAAAAAAAATCCTTCTTAAAAACTGCTAACTCAGAAACATAAGTATTCAACTTCACATATTAAGGTGGATATTTGGAAAAATCAGATTCATTTAATAATTTTGGTGAAAGAGAGGAAAAAAGTGGTTTGCATTTTTTAAATTTATCATTGTTAAATATAATACAAGCATACATTTTATTTTTATAAAATATGATCTTTTTATGATAAAAACTGTTTGATCTGTCTTTATAAATTCATTATATGGCTTGTGGATATAAAAGCTAACATTAAGATGAGGTACAAAACAAGGACACCTACTGTCACTATTGTGTTGGAAATTCTAACTACAGCAATTAGTCAGGAAACAGAAATAGAATGCATCTAAATTGAAAAGGAAGAAGTAAAACTTCCACTGCAGATGACAAGAAAATTCCAAAAAATGTACAACAAAGCTACTAGAGCTAATAAATGAATAGAGCAAAATAGTAGTATATAAGATCAACATGCAAAAAAAAAATTCTTTAAACTGGTAATATGCAGTCTGAGGAAGATAACAAGAAAAAAAATCCATTCACAATAGCAAGCAAAAGAATAAAGTATCTAGGAATAAATTTAACCAATGACATAAAAGACCTATACACAGAAAACTTCAAAAAAAAAAAGTCCTAAAAGAAATCAAGGAAGACTTAAACGAATGGAAGGACATATCTTGTCCATGGAATGGAAGATTAAATATAGTTAAGATGTCAATTCTACCCAAATAGATTTATAGACTCAATATAATACCATTTAAAATCCCAACAATTTACTCTGCAGAAAATGAAAAACCAATAATCAAATTTATGTAGAAGGGCAGAGTACTTCAAATACCTAAAATAAACCTTGAGAAGGAGGAAAGAAATGGGAAGTCTCACACTGCTTGATTTTACAATGTATTACAAAATTACAGTGGTCAAAACAGCATGGTACTAGCATACAGACAGATTTGCTGACCAATGGAGTTGAATTGAGCATTCAGAAATACAGCCTCTCAATTATAGATAATTGATTTATGCAACTCTACTGGAACAGAGCAGCCTCTTCAATAAATGGTGTTTGGAGAACTGGATATCCAAAAGAATGAAAAAGGGCACCTATTTCACACTTATACAAAATTTAACTCAAAATGGATCAAAGACCTAAACATTAGTGTTAAATCATAAAACTTTTAGGATAAAGTGTAGGGAAATAGCTTACAATTTTTGCAGCGGGAGGTGTCTAGACCTTATACCTAAAGCAAGAGCAAAGAAAGAAGAAATAGATCAGTGGGGACTCTTCAACACTGAATACCGTTGTGCATCAGTGAAGTTTGTCAGGAAGATAAAAAGGCAGCCTATGTGATGGGAGACAGTATTTGGAAACCACATATTGGATGAGGGTTTAGTATCCAGAATATATAAAGAGATTCTACAACTCAAAACCAGAATGACAAAAAAATTTTTTTAATTAAAAAATGGGCAGATGACATGGACAGACACTTTTCCAAAAAGGAAATATAAATTACTCAAAAGCATATGAAAAGATGCTCCACTTTACTAGCTGTTAGGGAAATGTAAATCAAAATCACAATGAGATATCATCTTACATGTACTAGAATGTCCATCATCAAAAAAAAAAAAAAAAAAAAACAGAAAACTACAGCGTCGGAGAGGATGTGAAGAAATGGGTATATTTATTCACTTGGTGGGAATGTAGAATGATGCAATTGTTTTGGAAGGCAGTATTGCAGTTCCTCAGGAAGCTACATATAGAATTTCCATATCATCCAGCTATCCCATTACATGAACAGACATTTGCAAACCAAAGTTTATAGTGGTATTATTCATGACTGCCAAGAAATGGAAACAGCCCAAATGTCCATCGTAGATGAGTGGATAAACAAATTGTGGTATACACATATGATGGAATATTACACAAGTTGTAAGACAGAATAAAGTCATGCTGCATGCAATAACATGGATGATGCTTATTGCATGCAGCATGACTTTATTCTGTCTGCATGACAATATGATTATACTGGAAGCCATTGATTGTACACTTAGGATAACATGGATGATACTTGAGGACAGTGTGTTGAGCAGAATAAGCCAGAAACAAAAGACAAATACTGTATGGTCTCATCAATATGAACTAACTATAATTAGCAAACTCTGAGAATTAAATTTAAGAACACAAGTTATTAGGAGATAGAAAGAAAGTAGAGACTGGGCATTTGATGGTGAAGAGCACAGAATTTTCAACAAGATTGATGATAAAGATTCAGAAACGGATAACAACACTGTGTGATGGTAGCACAATATTATAGAAATAATGAACAAAACTGAGTGTGAGTGTGTTTGAAAGTGGAAAGCTATGGGGCATGTATAACACCAGAAAGAAAGTAGAGGATAAAAACTGGGACTTTATAACTTAGCAAAACCTAGGGTGTACAGTGATGGTGATTAAATATACAAATATAAGAAAGCTCTTTACATGAGGGGTAACAAATGAATATCACCATTGCAAGGTGTTAAAAATGGGATAGTATATGGAAAAAAATGCAATTAGTATGAACTAGGGTCTATAGTTAATAGTAACATTGTAATATTCTTTCATTAATTGTAAAAAAGACTAAATGTCAATAAGAGGGAGATAAAAGGGAGGAGTATGGGAATTTTCTTATCATTTCTTCTTTTTTCCCTCTCCTTTGTAGAAAAAAAGGAAAAGTTTTCATATAGACTGTGGTGAATGCATGACAATATGATTATACTGGAAGCCATTGATTGTACACTTAGGATGAATTGTGTGATGTGTGAATAAGACTTAAAAATTAAACAGAAAGATACAAGTGCTGGAGAAGATGTGGAGAGAGATGTACTGGTCAGGAAGTAGAATGGTGCAGCTCCTCTGGAGGGCAGTGTGGTGGTTCCACAGGAAGCTAAGTATAGGGTTACCATATGGTCCTACAATCCTATTAGTAAGTATATACTTGGGAGAACTGACAGCAGGGGCACTAATAGACATTTGCACACTGATGTCTATGGCAGCATTATGCACAATTGGCAGTGGGTGGAGAGGGCCTAAGGGTACATCGAATGATGAGTGTAAAAGTGAACTGTGGTGTATACATATGACAGAATATTGCATGGCTGCAGGAAGAAATGAAGTCTTGAAGCATGCAACTAGGTGAATGAACCGTGAGGACATTATGTTGAGTGAAATAAGCCAGAAATGAAAGGACAAATATTGTATGGTCTCACTATTATAAACTTACTGCAAAATGAATTCAAGAACATAAGTTATCAAAAGATAGAAAGTGAGCAGAGATAGGACAATGATCAAGGAGTACAGAATGTTCAATAAGTCTCATTGTAAAGGTAACTAGATTGTAAACACAACAATCACACCTATTCCTGAGTTTTAACTGTTATTTCTAAATTCTGAGATGTTGTGCTCCTTGTGTAAAACCTGGTATATCCCTGGAGTGTGGGTATCTGGGTGACACCTGAGACTCAGAGCTAGGGTTCTGCAGCTCTGGAAGTCAGCATTACTCCATACAGCGACTGTTAAAGAAGATGAAAAAGAGATCAGACTTCAATTAGAAATATAAATGAAATGGGTCTGGTTAGAGCTAAGGTAAATCACAATACAAGATAAAAGATGATCTTGTCTGTATTTTAAAACATCAATGTCTGTGTGAGAGCAAAAGAAGAGATGTTTATTTGGCGCAAAATTTAAATTTTTTATAGCAAACTAGCTAATTTAACCTACCTGCTCAGTTTATGTAAACAGCATAATTAAATGAAACCTAGAATAGGGAATGAGATATTGTTACTCTGCACAGATTAATGTAATAACCTGATACATTCTAGAGTATTTCAGGGAAAAATAAAGCATTTACAAAGTCCCGTTAAGGGACTTGGGAAAAATGTGGAATTAATAAACTTCCCCAGCTGGAGAATTCCTGATATTCTCTCAAACACTAGGGATTCCCAAAATAATAAGTGAAGACTTTGATCTTGAGGCTTGCCCTTATTAAACTTATTTCTGCAGTGATGAAGCTAAGCCTATTATAATTATGCTTAAGAGTCATCCTTAGAAAATCTCTTTGCTACTGAGATATGGCCCCTCTCTCTGAGCCAACTCTTCAGATAAATTCACTACCCTCCCTCCTACATGGGACACAACTCTCAGGGGTGTCAGTCTCCCTGGCAACATGGGACATGACTTCCAGGGATGAGTCTGGCCCTGGAATTGTGGGATTGAGAATGCCTTCTTGACTAAAAGGGAGGGAAGAAAATAAATAAAATGAAGTTTCAGTGGCTAAGGGATTCCAAATAGAGTTGAGAGGTTATTCCAGAGATTAGTCTTATGCAAGGTTGAGCCAGATACTGAAAATTACTGCAGTATGCCAAGTTCCAGCCAACAGTGTTCCTGAAAACCCTAAATACCCTGGGCTTTATCTAAGACTTTGCAAAACTTTTCTTAGTAAGTTTATTTTTTCAGAAACTCAAGTCCTCTGATTGTTTCTATGCCAAATAAGTCCTGAAATCCAGAGGTCTGATGTCTTTCCAAGAAAGACCTATAAGGTCAATACCCTTGTTCAGCATGAAGAACTTAAAGGAGTCATGGCCCAGATATCCATGAAGATTGAGAGAATGATGAAATGAGGAGGAGGTATAATTGAGAAATTAGGATTTAAAAAATGATTATGACTACTGACTCATTATATAGATATTTCTTTTAAATTTCTAATGTATTTAGAACAGTTGGAAAGAAATACTTGAATTGCTAAACTGTAATCCAGTAGCCTTGATTTTGATAATGATTGTATAACTATATAGCTTATTTCATGTGACTGTGTGATTGTAAAAACCTTGTGATGGACACTTCCTTTATCCAGTGTATGGGTAGATGAGTAATAAAATAAGGACAAAAATAAAAATTAAAAAAATGAAGTAAAGTATAAAGCCAACATTGCTTCTACACAATATTCAAAATTATGAAAAATATAAATTTGTGTTCATCTAAATTGAACACATTGATGAGAAAAGTTTTCATAAGAGTAATGATGTTTTGTGTCATCTGAAACATAATTTCCAAGATCCTCAGGGAATTTAAAACCTTACTTGATATAAATAATGAGTAACTTTCGCATATCTAGATAATGAGTAACTTTTGTATGTCTAAATGATTTCCAAGTAAGAACAGTGAAAGAGCAATTGCTAGCATGATTTCAATTTATATACTGCTTCTTATTTTCACATGCCATTGAGTGGTTACATCTTTGGGTCATGTTAATAAAAACATTCATTGTCACTTCTTTAAAAATGTGTAAAACAATGTGGTTGGCTGTAGAAATTTGTGATATGGGTAACGTGAGTTTTGATATTCTTTAAACATTTTGTATATGAGACTGTTCTCCATGATCTGTTTCCCATATTTCTCTATGAAACAGAAATTATGATTTTGGCTAAATATTATAATTAATATAAGTAGTTGTGACTCTACTAGGAGCTATGGTGACTGAGAAAGACGAGGTAATGCAATGACGAGGTAATTTCAATGGAAAGACGAGGTAATTTCAATGGAAAAAAAGAGAATAGTTTGTACTATAGTATAGTGTCAGCTTGTTCCACAATATGCAAGACCCTACTGA